>VUYV01000076.1:1579820-1591942 GCA_008711295.1 Anarhynchus alexandrinus | reverse complement strand
CCCTGGAGGTGTTCAAGGCCAGGCTGGACGTGGCCTTGGGCAACCTGGTCTAGTGGGAGGTGTCCCTGCCTATGGCAGGGGGGTTGGAACTCGATGATCTTCAAGGTCCTTTCCAACCTAAACCATTCTATGATTCTATGATTTGGAAGTTATATTTATAGGACAATCTCTATAACTTCACCCAAGAGGACAAATTTCAAAGGAAGTATCTATGTATCTCTGCATTTGTGTATATTATAATATGCATTTGTATATTAGATCTGATTCAATGGCAGCAGTGGCTCAGCAGACCACTGTACTGCCTGACATGATTTAAACCATGAATCATTTAAAGAAGTGATGCTGGAACAATGAAAAGACTCAAGTAAGGATAAGGGAAGAGAACTACTCTTGGGACAGGACTAACTCACTATGCAAATACAGGGACAAGAACAACTGGGCAGATAGCAATTCTGTAGAAAATAATCATAAACTGAATAATAAATCAGCCTGCTGCAACACTGGGAGGGTCTGTGTAAGTGACTCATACTTTCCTCTGTGATTTTGCAGGAAGACGCTCAAACAATGTGTCGCTGTATGTCAGCTGGGAGATGTAATTACAAACAAAGGGACTGTACCTTCTCAAGCTGCCTTTGGCAGCTCCTGAATATTTAAGAACTGCTGCTTTGTTTCAGTGTGAAGACAAGGGGGAAAAAAATCCAGAAGCAATGTTAAGCTCACCTATTCGCTTTTGGCCCGTTTCAGTTCAAGTCATTCACAAGGTGAGAGATGATAAAGTAATTTTCTAAAAGCTTTTTGACTCTGGTTGAGTACTTTTCAAGCCAGCTCCACTGCAGAGTCAACATGCAAACTGGAATCAACCTGGAATCAGCGTCTTGAATTCACCAGTTTGACTTTGCATTTAAGTGGTGTAAGAGTATTCATATGGGCTCTAACTGCTCACAAATGCGTTAAAGTTCGGTAACCTCTGCTTGTGAAGATTTCACACACAGTCTGTGCACCTTTCAAACCTATATGACATGAGGCACGGGAATTTAATGCACTCCAACTGCTGGGACAGTTCACACACACTCCAGTGTCTCTAGGTATGTACTAAAACTGCTTTGAAGTTGTACTGAATATTGGTCTAGACCTATTGCCTTTTGTATTCCCTTTTTTAAACTATCTTTTAAACTATCTATTTTGATACATTTATACACGTTATCACTGGTCCTAAAAAGGATCAAAAAGCAGAAATAGTACTTTGAGATCTATCGTGAACTTTGGGAGGCAGTTTCTGAACTGTACATTACATTCTTGTCCCTAAAGCAGTTTCATCCCAACATAATTATGCTACCATACCCTACACTAAGAAGGGCTAAAAATTTTTTTAGCGTGGTGGTTCTCTGCATTAGCCGTAAAATACTTCTCTAGAGATTCATCATGAAGATTAGCAGTTGCTAGATGGCCATACACAAGCTCATAGGTACTAAATTATGACATCAATACATTTGTAGTTAAGACTACAACAGACACCTTATTCACATTCTGATTCTTTGTGATGTGCAGGAGTCAGCATTGTTTCAGCACCTGTGATCACCACACAACATACAGCAAATGAGAACTCCATAAGCCTCGTACTCACTCTACTCAGCTGAACATCCAGGCTTTGGCTCTGCAAATTGCTTAGGCTCCAATTTGGGATGCCAATTGGCCTCAAATGACTATTTATTCACCTGTGTATGGTTAATTAGCACTAATAACTTCACTGAAGTGATTAAACAGAGACATTAAAAATGAATATTCACATTTACTGTTAGAACTTCCAGGGTTGTACTTTTCTAAAAATTCCATTTATGTTACATAACATAAATAAAGAGGGAACTGGATATATCTCACAGGGGATGTATCACATATAGCTTTACATATTCTCACCCACCTTTTCTGGGAATTCAGAGTACCCCTTTTTCTGAAGGCATCAAGAGTGAAATAAAACTGTCTGCACAGGCAGAAGATATAAACTATACATAATATACAGAAATAAAGCAACACCAAAATAGATCTGCCAGAACACTTCTGCTTGAACAAAAGCTCTATACCCTATCCACCTTGAACAGACATAAACTGCCATTTGCAGCATCAAGTACTGAACATGCCTTCTGAGTACAGCTATAATTGAAAGGGTTCTTAAGGGAAAGAGGGGTTGTGATATGCCAGAATGGCACATAATTTCTGTAATCACAAAATACTCACTTTGAAGCGTAAGGTAAAAACTTTTACTTGGATCTGTCCCAACATCATTCAAGGAGACTTACGGTTACAGACAAAGTCTGAATTTATATTCTTTCATAATGTGTATTTTTTCTAGCATTTGTATTTTCTTGGTTGGCTTTAATTAACTTCTTTCTATGCTCAAAAATTTGGAAAGGATTTTCTCTAAGCTCTTACATCTCTAGCCTATATTAAGATATTTTAAGCTTTAAACCTCTAGTACATTTAATGGATTTAAACCATTTAAGAAGGAAGGAAAAAGTCCTACCAAAATGCACTCATGCTGAACATTCTTGCATAAACTTTCTATTCAACACAGAAGTTATTTTAAGACAGCCTCAGAACTCCTGAATGTGGCCAATTGCAACAAAAATATACTTTATTTCCCATGGATTATTCCCATGGACTATTCCCATGGAATAAAATGTGGCAAACTGGGAAAGAAAAAGATGGGGAGCATAGGGGATGTAACAGAAACAGCTAATGCAAACTGAAACATAAAAAGACTGCAGTAAACAGTAACAAAAAGGTCTGCTTCAGGGAAGGAGGTTTTTGAGTCCATTAAATTAAAAGGTTCAGCCATCAAAACACGCTGGGAAAAAATGAATATTGTAAAGAAAGCAAATCTATAATGAAAGGCAGTAGTTATGGGTAAATGTTTGAAAAGAAGCACAGTCATCTAAGAAAAGAGATGCTTCTGTGTGGTACTTGGTGGGCCTGACTTTAAAAATTCCTCTCTACCTGTATTATTCACATTTCAAAATATTCTTCATATTATTCATTTTCAATTTATCTACAGTGACAGAGCATTTCTCTTCTACATAGAGCATTAATAGTGTAACCTTAAGCATTACCTCCTTGCCTGGAAATACCAGTCTTTCCAGAACACAACACAAGTAATTCCTGCAGATAACCTTCCCTTTCGACCTGGTAGTTCAGGAGGACTGAAAATACGGTCCTCACTGTCTCTCCTTTCTGCTCACCTCCTCATTGTTACCCACACCAAAATCTTCAACTAGATGGAGAAATCTGAATCGTGTTGGTACCAGCTGAAAATATGGCATGACAGACACAAATCTTTCCTGCCCCAAGTGGGACAGAAAGAAGATACGTATCATGACAATCAAATCCATACAGATTTTGGAGTCCCACTCACCCTTCAGGCAATAGTTCAAGTTCTTTTCCTCCTTTTGAAGAAGCATTGCTCTCCCTTATAAGTATACTAAGGCTTGACTCTCTCTTTGATATTTATAATACTTTGATATTAACATAGCTGAAGGAGCACAAGCAATACTGAAAAAGAATTTGATCTTCTACCATTCCTGCTCCCTGAGGTAACCACAGACACAATTCTCGACTGTCATCCATGCATCTGTCATTTAGAAAGGAGCTATCAGTTGGTTTTGTGCTCAGCCATCTGAAGCACCATGAAAAGCACTGTGAGTTGGTTGGACTCGATGATCTTAGAGGTCTTTTCCAATCTAAATGATTCTATGAAAAAAATGGCACGAGACATCCTCCTGACCTTTGTTATCAGAATTTATCACCACCAAGATCACTGTAATCAAAATGATGTGTTACATAAATCATAATGTCTGATTTAAACTGTCATCTTTTTAAAAAGTGAATTACACAAGTGTTATCTTATTCTTCTAATACTTCTATGAATTGTGTAATTTACACATTTGTGAATTGCGTAACTGTTACACAGTTTGAGAAACCCACAACAATTTTTTGTTGTTTAGACAATTATTCTGTCACCCGATGACCCTTCCCCATCCAGGACAGGGAATTGGGGGAAAAACAAGGAAACATGAGAGTGTACTATAAAGAGATTTGATAGAATAAGACTAAATAATTAACAATAATAACATTATAAGAACCAGTATTGATCCTGATACCAATATAAAATATACCAGGATTATACTCAGCCCATTCTATCTGTAGGAAGCTGTGCACTCCCAGCAGGGGACAGCAAATGTCAGACACTGCAAGCGCTACGGCTTCGGGAAGGGAAGGGCTCCGGGGTCCAGCACTGCAGCAAGAAGTTCTCTGGAGCACCGCCACCAAGGAAGAGAGAGCACTTTGCAGCAAACTTTCTAATTTATACTGAATGTCATGTTCACTGTATAAAATAATCCCATTGGCCAGCTTGGGTCAAGTGCCTGGGTCTTGCTGCTCCTCATCCCCACACCTGGCTAACTCAAAAACACTGAGACCTTGAAACCAGCACACCATAGCTGGCTATAAAGTAAATATTTTCACAAATTCAGATACTAGAGTCTTCTAAAAGTGCAGTTTTCCCAAGCATTAGAGGAGAAATTAGTCCTGTGTTGCTCAAACCGGGGCAGTAACTTACACAAGTGTTATTCTTGCAAATACATGCAAAATACGCACCCTGTAATTGAGTGGCCTGGTCAGTGCTGACATACAGGAATAAAGCCACGGACACAGTAAGTGGCTGTGTCAGAGACATGGAATATGATGATGCTTCTTGTTCAGGCCTTGTGTTTCTGTTTTTTGATAAGTCTTGCCTGGTACAGTAATTCATTTGAACAAATTAATGTCGTTAAAATACCACATCCTGAGATAAGACTTCTTACATTAACATGGTAGCAAGTAAGATGAATTCTCTCTGTATATAATATAATGCCAAATTGAAATGGACTGGTAGAGGATACAGACAATCAGTAATCTCTGCTTTTTAAACTCTGAGTCTGCATCTGTTGTTAAAAGACATGCTAGGGTCCCAATTTTAAGAAAAGTCAAAATCACATGGTTTTAGTCTTCCTTATACTCTGAGATATCAGTTGGAATCTAAATAGAAAGTGCCGACCCATGGTTTTCTGCTGATGCTGTTAAAGCTCCTGTCTTCCAGTGGTATCATATGAAGCCTGTAAGAAGCAAAAAGCCATTGCTCAGAAGCCACTGCAGGCTTCATGACATTCATTTGCAATTACTCAGATAGGAGGCAGGTGCTTCAGACTCAGCTCCAAATGAGCAGGTGCATCTCAGAGCAAGCGGAGCACTCAGAACTGAGAAGCCTCTAGCTCGCACAGGGACTGCTGCTTGAAAGGACGAGCTTTAACTTTCAGTCAAGTCTGTGGCTGGCTCTTTATTGCGGGGAGTAGAAGAAAGCATAATGAACCCCCACTTATATGGCCTGCCAGCCTTAATTTTATTTCTCACAGTGACTTTATACTACTTCAGCATTCCCCTCCTTCCTTTTGAAAAGAGGTAGAGACGATGTCATACTGGCCCTGTTTCAAGTAGATTTTTGAATGGGTCCTGAAAGCTTGCTAGTGTGAAAGCAATATAATTCGCCCTCTGGATATACAGAGTTCGGGCTTTCAATCAGAAGATTTGAAAGCTGTGATGTTGTTACTGTATTCTCATTTTAAGATCTCATTTAGCAGACCCATATAATTTTGCTCTAAGGGACCTCTGGGCTGACTCAGCAACCAGAGAAAAACTTTTTCACTGGCCTTCTATGCTGCCATCTAAAGTTCCTAAATCTGGAAACACGAGCAAGCTGTAAGCACATATCATTTCCACAGTTACTGTGTTGAGTACACACACCGGTGGTACCGGTAAAAGGACACAACAAGGAGAACCAAAGAGAAGCTGGAGGTGGATGTGGCATCTTCTACATTGACCATAGTTCTGATCCATCCACAGCCCCAAAATACTCCTTTTCCCCAGTGATCTGATGATGATTAAAGTTTGACCGGATGATCTTTCAGGGTCCCTTCCAACCTGGGCTCTTCTATGATTTTATGACCTGGAGACACTCAATACATAGCTGGATACTCTGGTGTACTGGGAAAACAAAAAGTAATTTTTGTTCCGAGATTGTTGCTCACCTGCAGGCCCTCACTGGCACAGCAAACAAAGTTTACTTAAAGGTCTTCCCAGACTTTTCAGGTGGCCTGTCACCACCCTCAGGAGTAGTGCTACTTTTTTGCTTTTAAAGATATCCACAGGGGAGTCTAAAATCGGATATCCAGCCAAAAGAAAGAAAAGATGTGTAAAATCACTGCATTTGCATTGCAGTCTGGATGTTTTAATTGGCCTTTTTTATCCATAAAAGGTATTGCTGCAAAATCCACATAGCTGAAAAATCCTGGGCAAGGGGTGCATCATTTATTTACCATGTCTTGTTTTGTCTGCTTCTATATCAAATCAACAGCTTTTCCTGACATCTCTGTAGCTAGTATCTTCAAATTCACATTGCACAGAACTCTGCATCACCCAGTGATATTTATGTTACCTTATTCAAATGGTAACTGCAGGACCAGATGCCTCCAGAAACTGTTCTCAGTGACTGGGCTCACAATGCCTTTTATGTTTGGTGAATGAAGCCTCGCATTACATAAGCTGCATAATTACAGAAAAGCAACTGTTGTTTAAACGAGAGGCAATTTGTGTGAGCAGTACTTGTACTGCAATTTTGCAGCACACAGGCAAGTCTGTGTGAGTCCATGTAGCTGCTGCTGCCCTCTTTCTTTGTGAACATCCTGTTTCCAGGACTACAATTACCAGAGGCCCTCAGAAAAGCTAGGTAACTTTCACGCTTAACCTTTGTTGGAGAAGTCCCTATGTTCTTTAGATGGGAGTCTTTTCACTTACATCATTAGCTATCTCTTGTTATATGGAAGACAGAGTGATATGAGCAGCTAACACCAGTTCTACATTTTGTCTTCACAGAAAGAGTTGTGAGACTGTAACCAAGTTAAGAACACAACTGTAGTCTTCAACACAATGTACCCAGTATGGACTCTTCCTGGATGTTTAGCTGCTAGGTTGTGCCAACACATCTTTACTGTTGCAGTTATCTATAATGCTAACCTATGTCTGTATATATAAAGATATTTATAAGCCACAGTTGTCAACAGTATACCTTTCAAGTGCCACTGAGCAGACCCATCCAAATTTCAGGTTGAACATGACCTGTTGATATCTACCTCACACTCCCTTTCAGCAGTGCACCACCACGGCACTCACTGTCAGAGGAACACCAGCCTGCCCTCTAAACATCCCCTCCTTCCACCTTCAAACATCCCTAGTACTCAAGGTATTCGCTCATTCCTACAGAGACTCCTCCTAAGAGCAACCAGTTTGAAACTGGAAAAGTAACCAAGAAGCTTACCAAGTTTTTCATGTTCTGTGGAGGCAAGCAGAAGGAAAAATAATCTTAAATTACTTTCTCTAAAGGACAATTCAATGGAAAAAAATATAGCTAAGAAAGAAATGCAGCTTTCTGCAGGTGTCACTGGAAATATTATGCTATTAGAGAAGCTGACAGCCTATCTAGACCAGTGCTTTCTGACACCATCGGAGAAGAAAGGTATGTAACAGAAATAGCAGAGGTCCACAGAAGGGTAACAAAAATGCCAAAGATATTTAGAGCCTTTCCACATGGGTGCACATGTTTTATTTTGAAATTTTTAATTTAAACAGTGAGTTTGCAAAATTGATTAGCTGTTCTTAGCCTCAAACAAAAGCAGTAGTGCGACCAACGAAATTAACGTGTAACACCACATGCAGCTGATAAAAATCTTTATCGAGTGCATGATCCAGTTGGGAAATTCTATGCCACAAGTTATAAATGAGACATAAAACACAGCAGAATTTTAAAACACTATGATATTTCCTTATTATGCTATTCTAAATAAAAAAAAAATAATTACAAAGTACACTCAGAAATAAATCAACAGGCATCTAGACTAAGAAAAATTTCATACAAAGTCGCATCATTGCATAATTATTTTTTTTTTATTTTTTTTTAAAATACACTTGAAATACCTGACAATTTCCTACTGACACAGAGAAGATGCTGGACTACAGTGCCTGATATTAATTACTATGCATTCAAAAATTTTTTTTACTATTTTATGACTATCACAACAATGCCTTATGCTCTTCCCTCTAAATACAGACATGACATACCCTGGCCAAAAAGAGTCTAATAGGATAGAGAAGTGACAAAATGTCAAAAAGATTGAAGAAATACTATGCCCTCAAGAAAGATTAATACGTTATGCATTGTAGCCAGACATGCCTTATAGCTAGTCAAAATCTGTGCTATGGGTAGATTTTTCTTGACATATAATTAACCTGTTTCATTTTTGTAAGCCACATTCATGAACAAAGTACAATTGTACATAACCAACCAAGCAACTAGTATGCTACTTCACCCAGTGACAGACAAACAGAGCAACTGACCTGTCTTTGGACCAAAATATTTCTTTTACTGTGAAATGCTGGTTGCTTTGATTTTCAGAAGGTTAATTAACCACCGTGCTGGCACACTGCGTTTTGGAGGAACATCTGAACTACATGTTCTTGCAAAAAGAGATTACCAGAAGTTATGTTCAGAAAGTAGAATCTCACTGGAAAACAAACGCGTAAATTATAAAGTGAAATTAACCCAAGTTTTAGTGTGTCAAAACCTCGCTTTAATTTTAGCATACTTTTGGTATGTACACAGGAAGGTAAATAGCCTCAAGCCCTGCTGCACACACCTATCCACAGACTTCCAGCAGCCATTGGGCTAGGAAGTCCACTTTGTAGGAAAGCATAGATTAAAATTCACTAGATTAAATGTCCAAGTATTTGTTTTGTAACTGTCCAGGCAATCTTCATCTGTCAACGCTCTTCTCCTCAGAGATCAAATAATCCCAAGATCTTACAAAAGTAATTAGCAAACAATGAATATACTTGTTTACCATACACCTCAACTTCATTGAGTTCCACCCCTTACAGAAAGGGATAACAGCTACTGCCATATTCCCTGTGCACGTTGCCATCTGTCAAGTGTTAGCTATCGGCTAACATGGGCTTTCCAAAATTTTATTATCCAATGCTGCTAATTATCCCTAATGGAACTAAGCAATATAAAGTTTTTTTATTGTTTTTATTTGGACATTACTTCTCTTGAACAGATTTTAAGCTGTGGGCAATGCTGTTCTCTGTTGTTCTATTCTTTTGCTGAGTTCCCACTGGTCCAGTTCTATTGTTAGCAAAACAAAGCAGAAACACAAGGATCACTGGCTAGTCCATTTTATATAGCAAAACACAATTTGCATTTCCTAACAGGAAGTGTGTCCAATTACCTCTAGGTTGTCTGTATTGTTGCCTGCTACCAAATAGTTTTATTTTGCTCAGCTCGCCTTTTGGAAATAATTTATAGAAAGCTGTTCACTGAGATTTTGTTACCAGACATCAGCATTTATTTCCTCCAGCATTTCCTAATAGTTTGTTTAACTCCACCTGGTTTTTATTTTGTTCTTTCTTCTCCTTCTTTCAACACTCTGGCTTTGATGGCATCCTGTAGAGTTTCCATGACAAATCTAGGAGTAGACAGTAGGATCACTAGACTCTTTACACATAGCTATATACAGAGCAAGAGAGCAAAGGAGCAACCTGCTACTGCTGTGTAAGCAATTACTCTCCTTGGACAAGCTAGCACTGCAGAAACTTTCACATATGTCTGAACGTGGGCAACACAACTGTTGCTACTGTGCTTTTTTTGCCAGATCCTACCTCTTTTCCCTATCTGTTCCTTCTCTTCCCTCCCCATTCAAGTTCTTCAGAAGATCATACTTCAATCCTGCAGGATAACTTGTGTCAACAATGTCATGTATTCTGAATTACAATAACTATAATAATGAACTAGAAAGAACGATGAAGTGGTCAGAGAGCTGACGAAGTTCAAGACCAAATCAAACAGAAGTAACCAGCAAGCATTTTATCTATATATTACCACTTTCTTTTTTGGGGGGGATAAACCACAGATTTTACAGGAGTCAACAAGGAGAGCTCAAGAGAAACAGTGTTAAGCTTTTACTCTTGCCCGCAGTTATGATCTGCATGATAAATACACTATTACTTGAACTTGCTTCTACATTAATATTTAGCACTTCTAATCTTCTTTTACATCTTCAAGCACTTTCTACATATTATCTAAAATATTAAGTGTGATGGGATCTTACTTGTTAGCTTTGTAAAGGATGGCACATACAGATGTTGTTGACTAGGGCACCATTCATCAGATTACTAGGACTTAAGGCAACATTTAAAAAATTCAAAAGAACGTAAGTAAAAAAAGGCAATAAATGGAAATACAGATAATTAAATGGAAATTAAAATTTAGATTACATTAGAAATAAAGTTATATGCAAACTAAAATGTTATACATAATTTCTCTAATTTGAAAAAAAAAAACAGGAGAAAGAAATATTGAATACTAGTATGTGTAAATGAAGGAATTATAAACCCCATGCTTATGCTGAATGTGAATAGAGAAGAAAGAACGGTATCCATTCAGAAAAGAAACACGGTCAGAAATGTTCAATGAAATAGCAGAATCTAAATAGAAAAAAATATCACATTTCTTGCATGACAAAAATATAGACAGATAGTAATGGATCTGAAAAATAAGTCTGTAGGTTTTGGGGGCTTTTTTTAGCAACCACTAATCATAGAATCATAGAATCATACAAATATAGTTTCACACATTCCTCTAATAGNAACACCTCCAGGGATGGGGACTCAATGCTTTACTTCAGAATGACAGCACATCAAATTTCACACATTCCTCTAATAGGCTTCTGTGTCCTTATTCCCATTTGTGGTATGTTGCTCAAAAGGTCAAAAATTTTGCTTTGAGACAGTCCTGTAAATGTTCTCTCCTGAAGTACTCCTAAAGATATCCATAAAGATATCACAGGTAACATCTACCTACAGGAAATGATACATTGGCATCTCACATTCCATCCTATTTAAGAGTCCAAAAAGTAAAACTTAAAAGCAAAACAGTTTTTCAAGAAAACTTAAGACTTTTTTTTTTTAAACATGTTCTTTAAAGTAAAGAGAATGAGATCTTAAGATTACAACTGAGATCTGTAGAAAACTGTCAGTTCAATACTCCACGAGTCAAAAACGCAAAAAGAATTCATTTTTTAAAACTCTTGGAAAAGGAAGGATGGACCAAATAGAAATCAAAGTCTCTACTTATGGTTCTGGGCCCCTTACTTCAAGTGAGTACAGCAGAGCTGGAAAAACATGGAAATCGGTGACTAGAACAATCAGGGATAAGAAACTGTTACCATAGAATGATTAGATTAGCATCCTTCTGCCAGGAAAACAAGAAACTGAGGTGGGAGATGATAGAGGACGATAAATTCATCTATGGCATAGCAAATAATTGTCACTGATGACTGTCTCCTCTTTCATGTGATTTGGAGGACCTTAGCGAAAACCAGTAGATGTCATTCCTGATTATGTTGTCTGAAAAATTCCAGCAGGATGATTTAGTGAACTGCTGGATTTAGGCCTGCTGGGAGCAGATGGGGGCTGGCTCGCTGCAAAGGGAGAAGGGTTTTCGCCCAAAAATTATCAGGACTTATTAACAGGGCTTTAAACTAGATTCGACGGGGGAAGGGGGTATTATTGGGTCTGCCCAAGACCAGCCAAGGGAGGTAGTACCAAGGAAAGAGGAGCAAGGTACTGGTGAGGGCCTGCAGCCCTTAGCTCCAGTATGCACTGCAGCAGGATCACAGTCTTGCGTAGATGAGCCAGGAGCTCGAGGACCAACAGGAGCCAATGGGGAGGCACCATTAGTACACGGCAAAGGAATGCCGCCTGGAGAGCAGCGCAAGGTAAGTATAGCTGCTCCAACCAGGTTAGCCTCAACAAAGACAAGGCTGAAGTGCCTCTATACAAATGCACGGAGCATGGGGAACAAGCAGGAGGAACTAGAGATGTGGGCACGACTCCAGGACTACGATCTCATTGGCATCGTAGAAACTTGGTGGGACGACACCTATGACTGGAGTGTTAGAATGGAAGGCTACAGGCTCTTCAGGAGA
>VUYV01000076.1:1333638-1577458 GCA_008711295.1 Anarhynchus alexandrinus | reverse complement strand
ACGTGGCCTTGGGCAACCTGGTCTAGTGGGAGGTGTCCCTGCCTATGGCAGGGGGGTTGGAACTCGATGATCTTCAAGGTCCTTTCCAACCTAAACCATTCTATGATTCTATGAACTGAAGTTCATCATCACATCTCCAATTTTAAATTAATGGGATCCATATAGTTAACTCCCTGCATACCTTAATGAAAATTGTCCCATAGTATGCAATAGTTCTCGAAAACCCTCATTCCTTACCTCCAGTAACAACTGGCAATAACTGGATAATGGCACCTGCTTCTAATAGGCATTTAACCCAAGAAGAAAGAAGATAAGCAGAAGCTGCAAGTAAATTAAATTCCTGGGAATTTACCTTTATTTTTCAGACTGTAATCCGAATCTTACAATTCTTAAATCTGAACAGCCTGACAGTAGATTACATGCCTCTAAGCATGGTAAAGAAAAGTGTCCCAAAGTTCAACTCTCAAACATAACTTTCAGATATAAGCATCCAAATGTCTAGAAAATTATATCTAGCATTTTACAGAGGATTAGCAAGAGCAAACCTTATTAGAATACTGTTAACTGCACTGAACATCCATCCTATCCAAACCAGTCAGTCTGCGTCAGTGGTTTTCTTGGTGACAGTTATTCTATAGGAGTACAGTAGCATCATCTCCGTGGCCAGTGAAGCTCTCCACCCCTTCTGTGCATTGTCTGCTAAACACAAAGATGTCAGCTTCAGTAACACTGGATACTCAGGTATCGAAAGCCAGACATTTAACCATCTGGTACAGCCAGCCTTTGACATTAGATTTCCTAACAGAAGCTAGGCTATTCCCAGCAGTTTAACCTCTAAAGGACAATCTCATTGACCATATTAATCTCACCAGCTGAGATGGAAGTACACTGAAGGTTTAGAAGAAAATTTTAGTTAAATTCTTTTTCATCAAAGTACCAATCCGCTGAAACTAAAGCTACCTGCAGGATTTGGGATATTTGGGATATACAGCTTGCTCCAAAAGCAGAGAACGTTTGAAGAAATTTTCTGAAAATGCCACAATGTCTGCCACAGAAGCGTCCCTATTCCCAAATCAGAGCGCTCAACCAGAATTTCTTTAGGTATGTGCCTGACAGATCAAACTCACTATTTTTCAGGATCCAACCCTGGGTACATGGGGGAAGGGAAACTGCAAGTAAAGACAGATTACGTCACTTCAAACAGCAAGCCGAGGCCCTTGAACATGGAAGAAGTCCTCTGCTGTGCAGAAGGTGAAGGAAAATTAATGGTCTCAACCGGAGTTGCTGTGATCACTTCCCATCTACTTTAAGACCTATTTAGAAACAGCGTTTGACTGAAGCTTAAGCTTTAAAGGTCGACTTCTCACATGACCTTAGCTTAAGGCTTGGAGTGTTTTAGTTCAGCTTTGAGATGGGTGAAGGAACATCATTTCAATTTCCTACCACCTAAAGTGCCCTATTATCAGATTAAATGCAAAGTATAAACAGCAGCACCCTACTGTATGCTGACCTGACTTACACTTGGTGAAAACTCAGAAAGGCAGAAATCGAATGAATATGCAGGGACATATTAGGAAAGAAAGAACATAAAAGAAATTATTTGTGATCCCCATTTTCTGTACTTAGCATGTTACAACAGTAACTGGATTTTTAACCTCAAAATTGTGATGCAAGGAAGGGTAACAGATATTTGAAGGGACTGCTTCCAAAGTAATAAAAGCGATAATAAAGGTTATATAAATAAACTTAAACTTTTAAGAAGAATAAATTAAGTAGTGGAGAATAATTTAATGTGGCTAGACAACTTACTCCACTACAACTACATCAGTCTACTGCTAATGAGCAAATTCACTGTTCGCTAGCGCATCCAATTAAAGCTAACTTAAGTGAAAATACTAATACACTGTTAAGGGGGTGGGCAACCCCAAAGACCCCCATAAATCAAACATGTTATTTCTCACATGATGAAGGTTTCCAGGATTAAATGCCAGCTAAATTCTAAAGCACACATTTCCCAAACGGTAACTTACACTAGGCAATGGACAAAGCCCAAGCCTTTAACATGAGCATCCGGTAAAGCTTTACAAAGGCATTTTGTATCCACCACAAGACAAGACCTAGGAAACCCACTTCTGAACGATCTGGCCATCTTAACTTCCAGGCAAGGTAAAAACTAAGGTCAAGCCCACTCTCTGAAATGTCTTGAAACAGCTGTTCAATAGGCAGATAACTACTGGATTGTGTTTTAGGATATCTCCCAAAATTTATTATACCATAGGCAATTTCAAATTATTTTCTGTTGGCACAGTAACAAACAAATAGTAACCGCTGATGTTAGCCAGGAGTTCTGGGAGGATGATGGTGACTGGGGGCAGAAAGATATGAAGGATGCTATGCCAGGGCCTGTAGGACTCATAGCTCTTCCGTTCTCTCCCTGCATTAATATGTCCTCGCCAGCCAGTCTGATTTCAGTGGCTGGACTGGGCTCTGTTTGTCCCTCACAAGAACATGTGCTCCGGCTCCCCATGGATTAGGCAACTGAGGAGTAAACAACTACTTCTCACTTAGCAAGCTGGGCACAGAGTCAGCTTCAACTGATCTCCTCCCAACATCCCCTGTCCAGCTCCATCTATCAGGACACTCTCTCCAATCCTTTTAGGATTTACTCAGGCTCTCACGACAGGGGGGAAAAGACCTTAGATCTTAAGGACAAACTTCTTACTTCCCTACCATGCCTCAAATGATGGGGTCAGGGCAAGTCCTATTTCTTTCCTTAGTTTTCTGAGCTTCCTGCCTTTGCTGATATATACGTAAACAACAAAGTGTTGTATAAACAGACCCACGATTTCTCCTTGCTCTCAGTACTGAGTAATTCCAGACTTTGTGAGGCACCAGGCAGGTGCACAAAGCACAGGTATTAAAAAGCTGCAGTGGTAATGGGGGAATAACAGTAACACAGGAGGCACATCCGTGCAGCTGCACTTTGTATTTAGCAGACAAAATGACACCCTGTCAACACAAGCACAGAGCAGGGGCCACAGGACAGCCATTGTGCAAGGCAAAACACAACAGGCTAGCTGCGGGAAGGCAGCCAAGTTACACAGACATTGAGAAGCACTCACCTACACTTTGTTCCACACTAACTCATGGCAAAAGGAAACTTAATTACTTTACTAGGGGATTGTAAGACCACTCAAACCGATCAACTAATTCTCTGCAGGAGTTGGGTTGTGTGAATGCAAGGCATTTTAATTCAGAAAAAGAAGCAAGCCTGAAGTAAACCCCCTGCATTGACATTCTCTAATATCTACAAAAAGATTCTGAATCCAAAGGTGGATTTGGAGATGTGGCTGACCAGCTTATTTATGGTTTTGCACCCTACAGTCTCTACGGTAACACACTGATTACAGAAAGATGTTACTGAGCCCAAAGATGCAGGCTCCTGTTTCTCTAATGTGTTTGTAGGTGCATTCAAGGAAAGGAGCTAACTTTTTCTGCACTTATCTTCAGAAAACAAACAAGGTTACACTTTCCATGCATAAGAAAGATGTGTAAGATTCTTTTGTGAACAAATTATGTATGTAAATATTCACCTATTTGTATGCTTGGTAGCAAGACATCAGTTTGTTTGGTAAATGTGTAGACTGTTGCCAAAATAATCTTTATTTAGAATTAAAAGGTTCCAAGAACTATAACTGCACAGTAAAGACTGAGTGAATAAAAAGAAGAATATATGTTCTTGAAAGTTATCGCCGCAGCTGCAGTTAAACTATTTTAGTTTGATGGAATCTTACATGTTAATCTCTATCTTCAGATACTAAGATTGATGAAGGAAAGGGAAACAGTAACAACCTTAATTCTCATCTCAGTTAAGTATGATTCTAGAAAGGATTATCATGAAGAGTTAAATGTTATTTTCTAGTTCTAAGTCTCATGTATAAATTCCTGTCACAGAACAGAGCACAAGTTGGGAGAATATAAAAAGATAACCAGACTCCCCATCAAATATCGTGCTTATTTATTGCATCATTTAGATTAAGATAACTTTCTCATTGCTGTAGCACTACTGGATTTTTTTTCTGCTTCGAGGTTGCAATACTCACATACCTGACTGCTGACTTTTAACAACAGGCTATTGAATAACCACAGCAACAAAACAAAACCAAAAAATCCTATCTAAAGCTGGCATGAAATTAAACCACTCAATGTAAAGCTGCTATGACATTATAATTCGTGTTGTAGAGGTCTGTTCACCAGAAATTTCAGCTGCAGTGAACAAGACCCTCTAGGCTTATGCATACGAAGCAGTTGTATCACCTGTTAAGCTTGTTGTATTAGGCTCATGAAGAAGTACTGAAACCCATATTTCTCCAGCTTTAAGCTGGAAGCCAAGGATAGTGTTCATTTTTTCCCCACACAGCTAAAAGCACATTCGGAATATGATAATGAAACAACCTAGTGATCTGAGAGCTATTCACATGACTGCCTGCTGTGCAAAAGTGCTTTAAAGGAGAAAGAAGGTAAGATGTGACATGGTATATAGGACTGGAAGTACAGTGCCTCAAATCAAAATACGTGAAAAAGAAAAATTAAAAGTGTCTACTGTAATGTTTTTGGTTTTGTTTCAGGGAATTAGATTGGATTATTTCTTCTGAGATGATATATCGGCCCTTTAAAGCCACAGAGAACCTGGGGGAACAGACCTTTGATTCTAGAAAACAGCAACACTGGAAAAAGTAAATCATTCCAGAGTTATTTTTGCTGGCCGTACAGACCACCCCACTGCGAAATATACTCTGGGAGCTGCAGGACCAGAAGTCTGCAGTGTAGAGCTTTCCTTTTTTCTAACCAGCTAGGGCTGATAAGGGAAAAGAAGACAATATTATTACCTGTCTCCTCTCTTCTAAAACTGTTTGCCTGTTGTCTTCTCTTGAAAGGGAAAGACCAAGATGGTCTGCACTGACCTCCACATTAAAAACACTGGGACACAGTACACCCCAAAGCATCCTGAAGAAGGCTCTGCTACCTGTTTCAGAATTCTGTTGCTGGAAAAAAATTGCTGCAGATTTAGGTAAGGCTACTTTAAAGAAAAAGCCAAAAATAAACCCCTGGCTGGAGTACAAGATATTTACTGAGACTAAAAGAGGCAAGTGAGGACTGTTGTACTTTTAAGAACAAAATGAAAAATTATGAGTGTAAAGACAGATTCAGACTGAATCTGCCGTAGTATGAGGAAGGAGATTAAAAACCCAGTATCCTCAGTTAACCCATCTCAATTGCATATACTCAATCCTAGTTAAATCTACAGTTTCCCAACATATTAACATGTGCCAGAGAAGATACATCCCAGAAGTAATTGATCTAGAAATTCACAGAATCATAGAATCATTTTGACTGGAAGAGACTTTTAAGACCATCAAGTCCAACTGTTAACCTAGCATGGCCAAGTTACCACTAAACCATGTTCCTAAGCGCCACGTCTACACATCTTTTAAATACCTCCAGGCATGGTGACTCCACCACTCCCCTGGGCAGCCTGTTCCAATGCTTGACAACCAGCAGTTCACCAACAGTGAAGAAATTTTTCCTAATATCCATCTTAAACCTCCCCCGGTGCAATCTCAGGCCATTTCCTCTTGTCCTGTTGTTTGTTACCTGGGAGAAAAGATTGACTCCTACCTCACCACAACCTCCTTTCAGGTAGTTGTAGAGAGTGATAAGGTCTCCCCTCAGCCTCCTTTGCTCAGGGCTAAACAACCCCAGTTCCTTCAGCTGCTCCTCATAAGCAAGATATCCTATTAAAAAAAAAAAAAAAAAGCTTTTAAACATGGAGCCCCCAAACCCAATATTTTGGTTTCTGATGTTTACTGAAAGCTCAAGACATCAACATTACTAATTCACACAACAGTCACTTCATTGCCAACATGAAAAATGCCTTGAACTACATTCAAAAATAAGTTCTCTCTTTACATCATATATAACTCTTGAGAATTCATTCTACTACAAAGAACCCTCTTAGTTCAAGTACTCTTGCTTCAAACAATACTCACTGATCAATACAATTCACACACTGTGTTGGCTGTCTCGCTGAGCTTTCAACAGTCAAAAGGCAATTATTTAAACTACACTTAGGATTATCTATTAAATAACCCAAGATGATAAACCGCTTGGAGTGGGAGGAATCAACAACATAATGAAAATGTGTATCAAAAACTGCAATGTCTCCCATACAGTATTTCACAATTGTCCAAATGTACTTTACATCATTATGGGGACTGTGGAATCTCTTTCATGTTTTCACATAAGCTAACTTGCACTTTATTGAGCATTCCTATAGAGAAAGCCTGGCATGCCTTATACAAAATGAGCCCAGATACACGGAATCACAGAATGGTCAGGGTTGGAAGGGACCTCTGGAGATCATCTAGTCCAACCCCCCTGCCAGAGCAGTGGCACCTACAGCAAGTTGCACAGGATGGCATCCAGGCAGGTTCTGAATGTCTCCAGAGCTGGAGACTCCACAGCCTCTCTGGGCAGCCTGTTCCAGTGCTCTGCCACCCTCACAGGAAAGAAGTTCCTCCTCAGGTTAAGATGGAGCTTCTTATGTTCAAGTTTGTGCCCATTCCCTCTTGTCCTATCACCAGGCACCACTGAAAAAAGACTGTTCCCATCCCGCTGCATGGGAACATCTTTAAGAATTACCTTGCTGATCCTTCCTAGAATACTCAGACCAGTGAGCATGTGGTCTTGCCACAGAAGGGAGATAAAGCAATAATTTGTCTTTAACACTGTATAAAACTGGGCCAGATCTGCATTGATAGAATAAGGGACTGATTTTTTTTTCCCCCATTATGTTAAAGCTGAAACAGGGGAAAATAATTTTTGCATGTAGAAAGCAAAATAATGCAAAAGCCTAATATGTAAACTTGGTATTTCATGCCAACCCATGACATCAAAGCTGCAATATTTTATTTTTTTTAACATGCACTTCTCTTGGAGGCATTTCCTTTGAGTTTTCAAAAGTTGCCTGATCTTACGCACCAAGTTAAATAATAACTGAAAATCTGAATATATTAAGTAATCTATACTGAAAATGTGACAGTGTGCATGGACAGTAATAATTTCTATTTCCTAAGAAGGTAAAAAAAAATTCATCTATGCTTTCTCTGGAGTTAGTAAAACAGAGAAAATGATGTCACCAATACCAACAGTTTCAGCAGAACTTGAGTTAAAAAAAGTGTACCTTCATTCAACCAAAACCAGTGAAATTTTATTAATTTTGACCAAAAGAATTGATTGTTTTGGAATATTTAGTTTTGCTTACAGTGTTCATATATCTTTCATTTAATCTTTCTCAGTGCTGTATTAGAAGCTGAGGGACTTCACCTTTTTCTTTTTTCCTTTTATTTGAACAAAAAGTGAAAAATGAAATAGTAAGAAAGATTTAATATTGCTGATATAAAATAAAACATTTCAATTGTTCTTACACAAAGCTTGTGCCTCACCTCACCAAATTAGATATCCGTCAGCTGGATACCCATTTATTGTCAATGAATGTAAGTATTCTTGATATCTAGCCTAGGAAGAGATGATCTGCACTACTGAAATACACTGTTCTTTCCAGTGATAATAAAACTAAGAGAGCAGATACATACGTTTAAATTGCAAATATCTGAAGCTTGATAAAATGAAACACTTCATAAATGCAGTAGCAAATATTACATCTGAGGAAACATTAACATCTTCCATCTGATGATATCACAAGTTTGAACATATGAAGGTGCAATTCTTCCATCACCGCTGTGGTGTGGCACTAAAACAGATGTTCACATTCCCCCTCCCTACCCCAAACTTCCTTCCACGGTGGAATGACCAGGCAGCAGCAGAATGTCAGATCAGCTCATTGATCAAAGGGGAAAAAACCAGAGGATTTCTTGATGGGTTGTTTACCTTTCTGTCAGATCAACAGTATCAACCTACCCTCTGTATATGTACAGTTGCTGCATCTGAAAAAGTGGGAACACACAGCTGGGAATTAGGGAGGCAAAGCTTTCAGCTAGATCAGACTAAATTTACAGTAATTTGCTAAGGCTAGCTATGCATATTACTATCAGCTACTTAGCAAGGAGAGGCTGTCCAGAAAATGGTCAGAATTTTGGTTCTCATGATACCGGACTATACAAGGCATAATTTCTACTTTTCCCCATCAACACTCTCCCTGTTTTGGTTTGGTAACATTTTGGAGAGGTCTTATACTGAATAGGTAATTTCAAAGAGTTGGCAACAGTAGAGGTAAGATTGCTGCCTTCTCCAAAAGGACCAAAAAAAGAACGTATGAGGCACTTTCTCCTGGAAATATGAAGGGCAGGTCCCAGCAAGCAAACAAAGCCAGATACAAAATCAAGAGCTGGTATGAGGGTAAGAGGAAGCTTACCATTAAGCCATTTCCATTACGATATTAGCGCTCATTTTTAAACTTAAAATTAGATTTTAATCTCCTGAGAAATTTAACGTGACGTGCATAATCTTGAATATTTTGGAGGTCAACACAATTAATAAATAGCCAATAGCTTCTACAGCAGGACATTATTTTGTTCTTTACATGATCCTAACAAGTACTGGAGCATAAGTTTACTGAAATTTAAATGGAAGGAGAGAGTTTGCCATATAAAAGCATCTAATCTCAGGCAGACCTTCTTATAGTAATCTCATACATACAACAAACCAATGCTCAGCTTTTTTGCACACCGGGAAGTTCATTCACTGGCCTATGTAGCTCAGTTCTTTTCTGGTTTGGTAATATCTGAGAAACAATCCATTGGCTTTGGTAAGCATAAAACTGTAGCAGAAGTATTATGAATCATTTCACTGACTCCTAATTATGTCTTTCTTAATTTAAAATTTTTCATACAAAAGATTAAGAAGTAATCAAATTGAGGAAACAATTGTAATGGAATGAGAGGTATCTGTAGTGCTCCAGATGATTATGTTTATATCATCTTTAAAATGAGAATGAAAACTGTTTCATCACCAGCTGTGGGCAATTCACATTCCCAAATCATTGAAATCAAGACATTAAACTATCTTTCTAAAAAAAGATTATTTTTTTTTTTGAAAGAAAGAAGAATTATTTTAATGCATTTAATTTGAATAAAACAGCACAGCAGAGCTATCAAGAACTCCACTGGTAACTACTGCAATCCAGTGGCAAACACCTAGTTAGGTGCATATCATTAAAACTAAAACAGCCAAAGAAGCTATATCCTAAAGTTAAGCAGAATAATCAGCTCGAGAAGCCAAACTTGATTTTATTAAAGAGCATCAGTTGTAATACAAAAATGGCTTGATTGGACTCATCTAGACGTAAAACTCATCACTGAAAGGAAAATTTGCTTTATTGGGTCATTTCTCACAAGAAAAACTGTCCCAAATTAATCTCATTTCATCTGCAGAAATAAGACCTCATGAGTTTGTGAGAAATTCCTTCTTTTTGTTAGACCACGTTGCTTTCTCCAAAGTGAAAAAAAAAAATAAATCTTACAGACTCATACATATTTCTCCAAATGTACATGTAGCTCACTTCCTGAAAAATCATGACCACAGTACCTTATCTCTATGTTTGTTTTACTCCCCATCTTTTGATTTGTCTGTTTAGACGGAAAGCTCTTTGAGCAGCAGTACATTTCCACACTGGTACAACAAGAACTGTCACACTGTGTAAAGCCACAGGTCACCATAGCCCGGTGTCACCTCTGACACTGGCCAGCAGCAAACATCCAAGGGAAAACACAAGACCAGCGCATATCCACAATTAGCATTCCCTGCTGACAATAATCTGCAGCTAGAGGATTTCTGAAGCTGAAGATGTAGAAAGTACAGACCACTGTGCTTAATATTCAACTGCACACGCTCTCTACAAACATCTCTTTCACCTGCATTTATCCTCTGTGAGCATGTTTAACCTCTTCTTATGTTTATATTTTAGGCCTCCAAAACATCCCACGGACCTGATTCACATAATGTAACTACGACATGTCAAAATAGGGTGGTTTTTTGTTTGGTTTAAACTACCTGCCTGATCATTTTTACCAGGTTGCCCTGATGCTTTAATTCCAAGGAACAGTGAGAAACCATCTTCTAATTACCTTCTCCCTCCCCTCATCATGATTTTTCTAGACGACTTTCATCTCTCGTCTTACCCACCCTTTTTCCAGGGCGACAATCCAGTCTATTAGCTTCTCCTCCACCCCTGTATAGAAGTTGGTTCATATTCTTCTTAGCCTTCTCTGCATCTTTCCTATTTCTGCCCTGTGACCTGGGTAACCAGAATACTACAGGTACACCATGGAATTGTATAGTGACACATGGAATACACAACCATGCTTGCAGGACCCAATACTGTAACTCATTATAATGACAGCTTTCAAGAAAAAACAACCACCTTCACATCTGCTTGCTAGGCACTAGGGTTTTTAGCATATACTAGATGTAATCCACCTTTTTGCTGCTTTGCTTAGAAACTAAACATTATATTCCATAAACCAAATAAGTGTCCTAACTAGATATGGCCTCCAATCAGACAAGACATTTTATGCAAAGCTGTTCAGCAAAACGCAACACAAAAGTAATGGGGAGGAGATGTTGGAAAGATGAAGAACTAATACACTTAATTTCAGCATCTTTGTGCTGGTAAATATCAGCACCGGAAGAAACGAGAAACAGAAGACAGGCATATGCAAATGCCAAAACCTCTTATTTTGCAAAGTGAGTAGAAAGACGAAGGAATTATTTTAACTACATGAATTTCTAACAGTGACTAAAACTCTCCACAGGAACTGTGCAGAATCTAGAGGTGATCGCAAAAAGATGACTCCTTTTATTCCTTATGAATTCCATTTATCTCATGTTTGGTCCTCCCAAGGGCACTTTCCTTTGACAAAGTCCTACCTTTCAAGTAAATAAGAAAAAACACAGATAACAAAGATAAAAAATAACGGCTTATTCACTACAGACATAGGATTAGAGGAAAACTGTGTGTCCTGGTGATATACTTTTGGCCTCAGGCTGCCACAACTTCCTAACCAAATTATCATAGAATCATAGAATCATAGAATGGTTTAGGTTGGAAAGGACCTTGAAGATCATCGAGTTCCAACCCCCCTGCCATAGGCAGGGACACCTCCCACTAGACCAGGTTGCCCAAGGCCACGTCCAGCCTGGCCTTGAACACCTCCAGGGATGGGGACTCAACAACCTCTCTGGGCAACCTGTTCCAGTGCCTCACCACCCTCAAAGTGAAAAACTTCTTCCTAATGTTCAATCTAAACCTGCCCTCTTCCAGTTTGAAGCCATTCCCCCTTGTCCTATCACTACATGCCCTAGTAAAAAGTCCTTCCCCAGCTCTCCTGTAGGCCCCCTTTAGGTACTGAAAGGCCGCAATAAGATCTCCCCGGAGCCTTCTCTTCTCCAGGCTGAACAGCCCCAACTCCTTCAGCCTCTCCTCATAGGAGAGGTGCTCCAGCCCTCGGATCATCCTCATGGCTCTCCTCTGGACACGCTCCAACAGGTCCATGTCCTTCTTGTGTTGGGGACTCCAGAGCTGGACGCAGTACTCCAGGTGGGGTCTCACGAGAGTGGAGTAGAGGGGCAGAATCACCTCCCTCGCCCTGCTGGCCACACTTCTTTTGATGCAGCCCAGGATGCGGTTGGCCTTCTGGGCTGCGATCGCACATTGCTGGCTCATGTTGAGCTTCTCGTCGATCAGCACACCCAGGTCCTTCTCCTCAGTGCTGCTCTCCAGCCATTCCCCGCCCAACCTGTAATTGTGCTTGGGATTGCCCCGACCTAGATGTAAGACCTTGCATTTGGCCTTATTGAACTGCATGAGGTTGGCTTGGGCCCACCTCTCCAGCCTGTCCAGGTCCCTCTGGATGGCATCCCTCCCTTCCAGCGTGTCTACCTCGCCAAACAGCTTGGTATCATCGGCAAACTTGCTGAGGGTGCTCTCGACCCCACTGTCCATATCTCCTACAAAGATGTTGAACAGTACAGGTCCCAGCACCGACCCCTGAGGAACGCCACTTGTCACTGGTCTCCACTTGGACATCGAGCCGTTGACCGCAACTCTTTGAGTGCGACCGTCCAGCCAGTTCTTTATCCATCGAATGGTCCATTTGTCAAATCCATGTCTCTCCAATTTAGAGACCAGGATATCGTGTGGGACAGTGTCAAATGCCTTGCACAAGTCCAAGTAGATGACATCAGTCGATCTTCCTTTGTCCACCGCCGTTATGACCCCTTCGTAGAAGGCCACCAAATTAGTCAGGCATGATCTGCCCTTGGTGAAGCCATGCTGGCTGTCACCAATCACCTCTTTGATTTCTGTGTGCCTCAGCAGAGTTTCCAGGAGGATCTGCTCCATGATCTTGCCAGGCACAGAGGTGAGACTGACTGGCCTGTAGTTCCCCGGGTCTTCCTTATTTCCCTTTTTGAAAATGGGGGTTATGTTTCCCCTTTTCCAGTCATCAGGAACCTCGCCAGACTGCCACGACTTCTCAAATATGATGGCTAGTGGCTTAGCGACTTCATCTGCCAGTTCCCTCAGGACCCGCGGATGTATCTCATCAGGTCCCATGGACTTGTGCACCTTCAGGTTCCTCAGGTGGTCCCGCACTTGATCTTCTTCTACAGTGGGCGGTTCTCCATTTTCCCAATCCTGGCTTTTGCATTCTGCATCACGGGCAGTGTGGCTGCAGTCCTTGCCAGTGAAGACTGAGGCAAAAAAGTCATTGAGTACCTCAGCCCTGTCTGAATTATGACTAGTCAAGCAACACCATACCCATCTTCTCCTTCCTTTCAGTAATTTCTCACCTGCTTGTTCTCATATTATATATAAAACCTCAAAATACACTTGGATAGTAGCTCTGCATAACAGAAAATGCCCAATATTCCTGTTTCATGGCTTTGATTTGGAAAACACTGTTGCCATCCCCCTTCCCTTATTCTCCCTGTCTGTAACTGCTTCATTTTTTCTTGCAATTGTGAGATTCCAATTTCTTTGAGAAGTTCTGTTTGAGGAAAAATAAAAAAAAACCCAAACATTTAAAAGTCTACAAAAAAGATAAGCAGGCAATCTGGTTCTGTTCTCCTCATGCAAAAAAGAAAGTCTGCACCCTTCAGCTTAGTGTCACACCACCTCCAAGAATTGCTTAACTTTGATCCCTGTTATGAAAATGTCACAGCTAAAATACCAGGTTCCAATCATTGACAGGCATATAGAATCAGCAGCTATTGAGTAGAGAAGTGCCATGAGAGGTGTGGAAACATCCAAATTTTGCAGTATTTGGTAGAAAGTAGTTTTGTTTTGCAGGTCCATGAAGCCTACAGAGCACAGTACAGAGGAGGGACAAGTCTTCCCTATGTTCTGTCCTCAAAAGGCTCCCTGCAGTACAGAAACCTCTTGGTGATTCCATCCATGATCACAATTCAAAACAATGCACTTGAAGCTCAACTTTTCTTGCTAAAATAATGCAGTCCAACAACAGCTGGTTTTTGCCTCAAAACCTAGAAAGTTAGAATCACTATACCCCAAAGCTTTTCTCCTTTGTAAGGGTGTGGGAGAAGCACTACAAAAGGGACTGAACTTTGTTTCCAGCATTCAAGAAATGGGATGAAAAACAGAACATCTCATCTATCAGGCTCTGAACTTCAGCACCACTCAACAGAAAGTATTTTGTGGACACTTCATCATATGTTTTCCTGCACTAAAAATTTTGACTCCAATTAGGAGATGAGTTACTTTTTGTTCTGGCCATACTTATTCTTACTTTTATTTGACTATTTATCTCCTTGTTCTTGAAACACTTCCAGTGCCCAGTGGTGTTCCACACCAAAACAAAAACCAGGTAATATTTGAGTTGTGATCACATCATGGCACCCTATTAGTTAACAGACCTATTTCATACTTCTAATAAGAGCTCACTGATGTTCATTTGCTCTCTAACTTCGCACATGCATTTACAAATAAGCCATACAAAGGCTGTGGTTGAAAAGGAGCAGATGATATATTCTTCCTAGCACGTCTGAGCTGGCAGCAAGTAACGAATGTTATGATTTAATGAGGCTGTAGTTTCATTCAAAACAAGTACAGCTGACTTTGGTTAGCATCTGGCTTAAAACAAAATTTCCACTTTTTTTTGTTTTATTATGCAGGCACAAGTTTAATGAAGATGAAGTCAAAATGGTGACTTGTATATTAGTGAAGCTAAGAGTGATTAAGATAAGCAGCAAGTGAAAGGAAACATGGAGCCATAGAACAGCTAAGCCATGAAATAACTCCTAGTAGTAATATAACTCAGACATGATTTTAAAAGAGACAGAAACTCCTGAGGCAGCAGCAAATAAATCAAAGAGGCTACAAGTTCAAAAGCTAACTCTGTATATATGATTCAAAGACTGCATGCTGTCAAGTATCAACAGTACGCAGTATTTTTTGCAATAATCTGGCCAAAGGGTTAACGTAATAAATGGTGACAAGCTCACACAGCCAATACGATGAGAAATATAGACTCAACTTTGGCCTTAGATGCGTGCCTGCAACTCTCATTAACGTCAGGCAGAACTAGATGCATGCGTCTGCTGTCAGAATTTTGCTCACAGACGTTTACTATCAGAAAGTCTTTTGAATCCATTTCCTTCATTACTACTCAGCTTTCCATCTCAGCAGGCATAACCAGATACAACAACTTCCTTAAGCACTCCGGGAAGATACTGTCTTCATTTATTTATACAATTATGTTTGGCTGCTTTCTTTAGTATACTAAGGAGGTTGGTATCCTGAAACACAACATAAATGGTACTCTACTCAACTGGCCTCTTAAGGGTACTTGAGAGGCATGCATACATACTCAGCATATATTTGAAGATTAATCCATTACATAATCAACACCTAGTTGTCAAGTGACCAATGCACATGTACATGTCACATTGCATGACAGGTGAGCAGCTACCATATGACAGGTTCCCACCTGCTTATTTGAAGGACAAAGGTCCCACGGCCTGTGTAGTGTAGCTGCCTGCAGTCCCCACCTAAACTACACTGGTTAACAACCTAGAGGTAAGGAGCATGCCAAACCAAACTGAGCCAGGAACCCGCTTGACTTTTAAAACTGGATAAGGAGAATGACTTCTTTGTACCAACTGCTGCAGATGACACAGAAATACAGCTGTTGAGAGATTTTATCTTCTTCATAGTTTTCCCAGTGATACTTTAGGAGGTTCCATAACTACACACAGAGGATTCCTTTTCAGCAGGACAGCACCAGGGTGGTAGAAGGGAAATGATCTTTCCACCTCCTGACAAGAAGTACCTCAGCCCTAAAAGGGACAGCATGTGACCATTTTACCTCAGCTAGGGCTTCTATACTGTTAGAAAGATTTTTCTGAAGCTGTGGATGTCAACAGAGAATTCAGAGAGGTAATAACATCCAACAGTACTTCCTTGAAAGTGGAATAAACTTGCTAAAGTGCAAGTCAACAAGGTGTTATGCTGCTTACTGAAGCCAAGGCAGGCGTGAGATTACTAGTAAAGAAAAATAATAATAATGAGACATTTGACAACTAGTTGTTTGTGCCAGCAGGTAAGGTACCACCTTGCTGTTTCCACACGCTGTTTCTAGTATTCAATGATCTCATTGGCTCAGTTAGATATTACACCATACTAAGTGTAGTAAGTGACACAGAGCTGATGTAAACAGAAAACACAGAAAAAAAAAATCTGCTAAAAATATCTAAACTCTCCTCCAACTACATATATGTTGTTTATTCTTCTCTTAATTAAGTTGTCTTTTTTTTCATACAGTGGCACAGTGCTTGTTAGTGAGGAGCACGTTTTATTATATCCAAAAGTTTACTTGGCTGCTCGGCCAAATGATGCGTAGGTGCAGTATTATAAAGAGGGATTCCTCACGATTTAAGTCTACTTCTTTCTACTGTTAACATTATTTGGCAGAATTCTAATCATCCAGAGGCTGAAATACTGATGTAAGAAAAACATTCTAATCTAATCCTCAGAAATACACCCAAGCTTTTGAATAGGTGTTGTCTCGATGCACAGAGAAGGAAGAGAACGTTTCATAATAAACTCTGCTTTCCAAGACTGCTAAGAGAAATATTTGCAGCAGGAAACTTTGGGATGAAGCTAAGTAATAAATATAAAATGAAGCTAGAACTGCAGGAGAGGAAATAAAACACCTGCAAATACAGTAGAGGGGAATTTTGTGCCTAAATAAGTGAACATTCATTATAGATTCTTTAAAGAGTTTCTTCTTTCTGTGGAAAAACAACACCGCAAAAGGTCACACAAGCCAAGAAACGTTCTCCCTGTCCAAACAAGTGTGAATTTTTATAAATCAAACTTTTATATGGTCTCCAAAAGACACCATTGTAATCATTTAGTTTCACCTCCTGACTAAAACCAGTCAATTTCACCACTCATTTGTGTATCAGAACTACAACTCGATGTTGAAAAAAAGCCTCTCTCTAGAAAGAAATCCATGCTTGACTGAAAGACTCCAAGTGATAGAGAACCAACCACATTCCCTAGGTAAGCTGCAACTATTACTACTCTCAGTGATAAAAAGGTGCATCTTACTGCTAGTCCATTTGTCTGGATTTGGGTTCCAAAATTTCAGATCACCATATGGCATTATCTAACAAGCCTCTGTTAACAGAAATCTTCCCTGTATACAGAGAGGGTATATGTAGGCAGTGACTGAATTACTTTCAATATTCACTTTGGGTGAACATAGCTTTCCAAGTGTCTACTCATTCTGGTAGGCCTTTTTAAAGTTGTTGTATTTTAAAATACAACAACATATTTCACCAACAGCATCATAAAGACTTGCACAAAAATAATACCATCTTGCTGTTTCTACAACCTATTTCTAGTGTTCAAGGATCTCATCTGCTCAGTTAGGTGTTGCAACATGCTAAGTTTATGTTCAGTTAAAACCCCAGGGCTTCTTTCATTTATTTCCAAACAGTCCCGTATTTTGAAAAAAAACAACAAACCCACCTTCTTCTCTTAGATGTATGGCCTAAAAAATCATCTTAGGCCTTGAACAATGTTCAAACATGCTCAGTGATTTAACGCATATGGGATCAAATGAGTAAAAACCAAAGATAATTAGACGCCCCATTTGCAGAACAGGCTCTAATAGCCAGACTGCAAAACCAGTCCGAAATCTCAAAAGGAGGATCTGAAATCCCTGACCGCTAGACAGAAGCAACCTACACCATGCTAGGCACTGTCATATGGCAGCATCCCCAAGAGCCTGGCACAAGCGCCTCCAAACACTTTGAACCGGAGCCCAGAAGTCTCTCTGAAAAGCTTCTCTTATTCCAAAATACTGTGTAGTGATCAGTGTTTTTGAGTTAAACTCCAGCTACCAGAGAAGTCAGTAGAAAGGTGCTAAGACAAAGCATTGAATTTTCTAGGTAGATGTACCAGGTGAGCATAGTCTAGAAGCCAAGACTGCTTTCCTTACTCGCTTATCCATGCTTTCCAGATGAAAGCCCTACATAGCATCTCCTCATTTCCTCCTCTTTCACCAACCACATACTCTCTGGGACATGATGTTGGACATATGATGCTGACCCATCACTCTAGAAGTGCCATGTTGACTGCCTTTTCCCTCAAGAAGCTGGTACTACCTGTAACTTCAAGCAATTAGAACATGTGGCTTTCAATTCCCTTAAAGACTGAGGAAAGTCTGGCTGCATTCTTTACTTCTTCCTGTTTTAACAAGACAACAATTAAAACTGTATTTTGTGAAATGTCAAGCTTTGTGGTTGTTTTGCACCCTGAGCACACTCACCGTTACAACACTTGTAGTTAACTCCTCCTTTCTCTTTTTCAATAATCGTAGCAGGTTAAGGCAAGAACTGCCAAAGAAACTACAACTTCAGCTGCCTAGGGAACAGTTCAGAAAAGCACCCAATGTGTGGTGAACATGTGGATCAGAATTTTACACATTAGTACTTCAAACACGTCTACATCATACATTAGGCTTTCTGAAACTACATTAGGAAGGAGCAAAATGTAAGGTGAGCAACAGCATAACCCTTTGATCTTGAGGGAAGACTTAAATGTATGTTTTTAAGGAAAGATTCATAGTTATAGAGATAAATATAAAATTACTTTTGGCAAAATCTATTCATGTTAGATTTATCTAACAATTTTCTTCACTATAAAAAAACCCAGATTTGTTTACCCACATACTTGCAACATTTTTGTTGAAACTGGAAAGATGAGGTGTAACACAAGAATGCAAAAACATGATAATATGATAGACAGAAAAAAAAAAAAAAAGTTGTGCTTAATTAGAACTGTCATGTAGGTAGAAGCTTACCAGAAGAGTTTCCTAATGAGTTCTTGAATTTCTCGTATTAAGTATTTTCATTAATTACCAAATCTGCTATGATACAAACTTAGAAATCATCCTCAGTATTCTAAGGAATACTTTGGGGGAAGTGGAAATCTTTGCTGTTACAAGCAAATGGCATGAAATGAAGTATTAAAAAAAAAATTAAAATTAGGTCATTAGGAGTACAGAATGGTATGGTTTTTTTAAAAAATGAGAGTTCATCAACTGCAAACATAAAAAGGGAACAAGTTTTCAATAAACTGATGGTAAATATTTCTTCCTTTCCAATTGTTTCAAAATCATGAAAATTCACTTTTGAATATTTTCATGGACAGCCCTACACACAGACAAAAAAGTAAATACTGAAACTGGGAACTGAATCATCTCAGAGCTCTGCATAACAACCATTTTAAGTATAATGCATATTTCAAAATGTAACAAAATTGCAAAAGGTATATTCTTTAAGAAATATTATAAAATTATATCTTTAGCCATTATTCATCCAGCCCTTGAATCATTTAATTTCCTCCCAAAGATAACAGTTATTTTGGTTTGTTTGACAGCATTACCTATGTACAAAGAGCATACCCTGATGAACTCAATTTCAGTGGTGCTTGAGCTGCATTACTAATAATCTTCTTTTTGATAGTCTTTTATCTTTAACTACCTAGTCACACAGGTACTGCAATATTCTTCATGTAAAAAATAAAAATGTACAGATATACTTGGAAAGTAATACAAACCTTTACAAGTAAGCTAAATGCTAAACATGGTTTGTTTTTTAATAAACACAGCACTGACAGCAACAATCTCTTCAAGCGTTCTTGAGACTTTAATCACTCAAGTGATACTGACCGACAAGAATAAGACTTAAATCTTTCAAACACAGGCCATGACACCGCATCTGCTTTTGGTTGACAAAGACATCCTTTCACATGGAATTGCACAGTTACCATCTTGCTGTGTTACTAAATCTATCAATGAAAATACCCAAATACTACTCATTAGGCCTATCAAATCGGATACAAACTTGAAAACACCAGTCAGATTCTTAGGAATCAATTCTAGGCAGAAGTTACAAACACTACAAAATTCCTAGGAAAATGAAGACTGTATTTATTTCTTACTTTTATATCAAAAGTGTGTTTAGCATACTTTAAAAAAAAAGAAAAAAACCAAACAAAAACCCAACAAAACCAAAAAACAAAACCCCACCCCCAAACAAGTGAAAAACCCACCTCTTCCTGGTCCTCCTCTTCTTGGGGGGAACCATAACCTGTCTATATTTCTGCATAATCTTTGTTTTACTGAGGAAAAAAACAGCACTGTAAATAAACAGCATGAAAAGGACCGTATAGATATGAGACATGGGTAATGACCACAGACTCTGTTTTGCAGAGAAACACAAACTTCACAAAATGAGTAAGTTTTGTGAAATATAATTTCGACCTGTCTCTTCCATTACCATTCCTCTATGAATCCCAACAAATACTGGTATTTATACTGAAATAACAATTGGGGGTAACCACTCCAAAAAAAAAAAAACCCAAACCAAAAACAGGTTAAAAGTGCTTATAAACAGAGATGGTATTTGTCTATTGCTCTTCTCATTTCAGTGGTTCAACACTGTAATTGTTACAAGCCTTTTGTTTTAAAAATGATAAATGAAAAACCACCCAAAAGTATTTTGTGACTGATCCAACATAACTGCAAATACACTCAGATGATAAACAATACACTATTTCTGAAGGGCCTGTTTCTTTACTGTATTGTTCAATATAGCTTTTGTCACAGGAATGGATCAGTTAGAAGTACTGTTGCTTTCTTAACAGGTTATGGATATGAATGGAGTTATACTAGTTGGGAAAAAACACTTTTTTCTTTAATCTGTTAAAGGTAATTTGAAAGGTCTCTATTTTTTTCTTGTTAAAAATGGCAAAACTGACCTGAAATTATGCAAAGGTTCAACAGAACGTAATTTAAGAGTAAGAGAACCATAGAGTTAAATGGCTACAGCGGTTGTCTTGTTTACCTCCACAGTTTCTTCTCTTTTGCTTTCTTAACTAATTTTAATAACTGGCCATTGTAACCTGACTTCTTATGGATCATGTCCTGGCTATGAATGCAAACTTTAAATAATATTTGGTTTAAACAATAATATTTAATTACTTTTTTTTTTTACTTACACAGTAAAAATTTCAAAATTCAAAGATTTTAGAAAATTAGTTCATTTTAGGAACTGCAAGTCTCCTTCCTGCAGTCTTGCTGCAAAAACTGTAATATTGTAATACAACTTGCACTTTGCTAACCTTAGATGAAGCAAAGAATTAATATTTTGAGCCGTTTGGCATATTGGCATGCTACATAACAGCACATGGAAAAAAGTTATTGAAATCATTGAGCTGTTTACGAAATTATTAAAAGCTAAATATTGTTTGCAGAAATCACAGGGGAAATAGTTTATGTAATGAATAAAGTCAACAAAATGGAATTGTTCATGGAAAATTTCTGACCAGAAAAGAAACAAAAAACAGGTCAAAGACATTACTAGCAAAGAACTATTTACCAGTTCAAATCATCTCAATAGGAAAAGAACAGCAATTACATCAGCTGCTGCTTCAGGAGATCAAGTACACATATGACTTAAAATGTTTTAGTTAATAGATGGCATCTATCACAATGTGTTGGAATAAAAAAAGATAATTGTTAATCCCCATTTCCACAAACATTTAAATATTCAACCCTAATAAAAGGACCTAATTAGATTACATTGATAAATGCAAATTTCTTCAAAATAGCTGTAAGCAAATACATATTAATAGATGGTTTCCAATGAGACTTGACAAGTGGAAAGCAGATGGCAATGTGAAAGACTTCAGTTATCCCGGAAGCCACGCGCTATAAAAGCTGTGAGAGGTTTATGTTTCAGGTTTAGTAACCTTAGAAAATATTTTTAACTGGCAATCACTTGAACAAAGACTACCATAAAGAATTAAGCAATACCTAATGTTACCAGGATACTATGGATTTGGTTTAAAAATGGTTTTTCAACAGAAGTTTTGTCAGATAATTAACAACATTTGAACTCTTGGGGAAAAAAATAGAACAGCATTAGGAAAAATACAGCCGCCTGGATATTCTTCACTATGCTACCGTGGCAAGCTTTTTCTGCCCTTACAAAAATCATACCTATAAAAACATATGCTCTTCCTCACCTCAAAACAAGATTGCCTTCCTGTAGCAAAGGCTTATTATCAGAAGCTGATCCTTGCCCTATTTGTTTAAAAGGCATCCCTGTTTCTTTGCAATCATGATGCCCTTTTGGTGAGCAAGGAAACAGACAAGCATCTGCTAAACTACCAATGCGAATTTTTAATGTAGCCTTAGACCCATATAGTGTGGAAAAAGAGAAAGACAAAAGAAATTTATAATTAATAATACCCAGAAACCCAAATAAAATATGATGTAACAAGTATGAACATAACTCAGGCTGAATGAGCATTTCCTCACCTGGAAATTACAGCTAACAGGACATTTAGACTTGTATCTTTAACAAAACAACAAATAAAGCCACGAAAAAAAGCTGCAAACACCAAGTCATGAGAGGGTCTTTTGGAGCACCTCTACTTATCCAGGGTACCGTGAGAGGACTTCAGTTGTGTTCATGAAGGGTTCAAGGTTTTTTGACTTTAGGCATCTAACTTAGGGGCCAGAATTTAGAGTGCAGCCCATCTAACCAACAGAGATTACAGAGAAGACTTATAGGCTAATTAGTCAGAGAAGTCTAGTTTTAACCCCCTGAGGTTACTGAAAATGCATACTAGGGCCACCACTAGGAATAAATTTATTCCCCATTTATAAATCCCCATTTATAAATCCCATCCTCCTCCCCCCCCCTCCCCCCAATTTTCTTTTGTGATTTTTTTCCAGTGGATTTGGGAAGACATTATTTGGGATTTCAGGTCCAGAGCTCACTTCACTTTTACTTGCATGATGGCCTTGAAAATACTTGATTTTTTTGCCAAAACTTTACCCATATTTACACTGCAGAGGAGCATAATCTCCTAAGGTCCCAGCCAGCAGACTGTTCTTGCCTGAATCCCAGCAGATCTGAGCCACAGCAGGATGTTTGTTCTCTCTCGCTGGACAAAGACCAAGAGGAAGAACAAAGTGAGGAGGGAGACAGTCCCATTGTCTCCTTGCAAGGAATTCACAGCAATGGCCTCACTGTCAAAACAGCCTCAAAGGCCAACCTCCATGTTTCTAGCTCACATTTTGCCTTGGGGTTAATTGGGATCCAGCTGTGTTTAGAAAAGCAGGGTTTTCTCATGCCTTCTCAAACTCCTGCGGCACATCTCTTCATCTGCAGCTGGCAAACATGCCCCTTTAATACAGAACAAGACCCACACTCCTGAGATCCTGGTAGGCTCTTTTATTAGGTAGCTGCCTGATTGCCCGCAGATGCGTATGCATATCAGTTTCAATTAGGTAACTTTCACCCTATTTTAGACTGGAGCATCTTCTGCTTGATCCTTTGCCGCCCCTCAGTTTTTGCTGCTCACATTTTCCCTTTTTGAACACCTCTCAAGGCCTCAACCCTGAGCAAATGCCAGAAACTAATCAGAAAGAAAAGGTGAGCTCTCTCAATCCTTCTACAACCTGACTTCAGTTATCCTATGTCTTTTTTTTTTTTTTGGTCCTCCGTTTGGTTAGAAAACAGTACGTCTGTTCAAGTTTTGATCCATTAGTTGGAAAATTAAGCAATTAAAGCAAACAACATCTGTGGACAATGATTTATCAAACATAGTTTCAGCAACCAAAGTGTAAATTGAAGCCAACTTCAAGAGCTGGAGGCTTAATATATCTTCAGGAAAAAAGACGAAAATAAAAAGAGAGGGAGAGAATGAGTCTTCACAGGACCTAAACCTCCTGGCAATTAGAAATGGGAAGATATTTATAGGTGTGACAAAGAACAAAGAAAAAACCATTACAGCAGCCCAGAAAGGGGATCATTTCAGAAGACTAATTTTATTTTAATCGCTGCAGAACAATGTACTCATTTAAGAAATACACTGTTACAGCAACAGTCTAGTGATTTGACTTTGTATATGTCACTGAATTTAAGCTATGTGATACAAATCCTGTAGTCCTGTAGTACATTTAAAAGTGTTTTTGAGGAAAAAATACAACATTACTGGTGAACAATGATACCTCTTATAATCAAAGGCAATTCTGAAGGTGGTTTTGTGTCATCTTGATTAAACAAATAGTTCACAGACTACTGAAAAGTTTCATTAAGAGGAAGTTTTATTTTCTCTCCTGAAAAATTAAGAAAGTATTAGAGGGAATTATCAGTCCTCACTGATCTTATCAATGATTATATCAATACTTGATTTTTTTATATCAATAAGCCTCTCATCCACAATAATGCAAATATTGTACACTGATCTGCTTTTAAGAAACAACGAAGCAGCTAAAAATACCAACAGTAAATACTTACAGTATGAAATAGGCTGGTTTTGTGTTAATATAATATATAATGTTATAAATGTATTAAATTAATATTATATATACTATAATAGTAACCTATGTTTTTGCTGGTAAATATAAAAAGGTTTATCAGGTGACAGCTGAAAGATAACCATAATAATGCTCTATCAGATACAGTTTTCTAAGCACATCCCCTATTGACAGAATATGCATAGGCTCACTGAAGGCACCTGGAAGGAATTCTGTCCTTAGTACACCTTAGTACACAGTAGAACAATAAACAAGACGTATTCTGAATGTGTTGCAAGTCCTGCAACTCATCTATCTGATTTCAGCCCTTATTCAAAGGGACTACATATTGTTGCAGCTCTTCTAGGAACATTCATGGCATTTGCCGCACATTACAGCTATAGTGATTGCCCACTATCAACACTGAAATCACAGCTAAAGAATACCAATATTACTCTCCAGCTGGGGTAAATTCTATTGCAGTACAGGCCACCGCAGTGCACCTGGCAGCTGAGCTCTGGTCAAAAAGCAAGTCAGCAAGAAAATGGGAACACAAAACCTCGATGCCTTCTCTTGGGTGACCTGAACCACTTCTCAGTTTGGCACTTGTGTCACAGGCCAAGCAGAGTATTGTGCTATGCTAACAGACCTGTTTTGTTGATTATGCCTAGTTCTAGCTGCTGTGATAAGAGGTATCCACCAGGAAAAGACAGTAAACATTATGGCAGATGGGAATGAGCACAGCTTCCCGCACTTGCACCTGCACCACCCTATTTCAAGGTTCCTGTAATGCTCCCTTTACCACAAAAAGCTGGGAACTTATGCATTCCTGCATAGTAACTGTGTTACTGTAGAGGACACTATCAACAGGAAAATAACAAGAGTATTACAGCTTTGTCTTCATTTAATGGAAAAAAAAAAAAAAGTACTGAATTATTTGTATGTTTAAGTCAATCTTCAAAAGTTCCTGGCTTTTGGGGGAGTTGAAGATTTTGGCTATTATTTCCAGTTTAAAGTGTTCTGCATGGTAGACACATACTTTTTACATTACTTTTCCAAAATTACTTATGAGTTTGAGAGCCTCAAACCAATCCGATTTGGACAGGCATTCCTACGCATTCCTGTTTTACCAGAATGTCTTTTTTCCATTCCAGTCAAGTGCTTGATTCAAATTAAACTTTTTAACTCCTTCCTTTGGATTCTGAGAGTAATTAGATGTACTGGAGATGCAAGCCAAAAGTACAACTATCACCTTCTTATTCCTTGCAAACACATCACCTCCTCCATATAATGTGCATATTGTTGTGCATCCTGTCCCAGTATTTTCTTCTAAATTAAGACAAAACTGGATGGTTTATCACAAGACCTTCATTTTTTGGCACTACAGTAAAGAGTTCGATATTTTTTACACACTTGTGTGGAGGGAGGTCCAAGTGCATCACCACTCAGACAAAAACAAAAGTAGAATTCTGCCTTTAAATTGAGATGCAAACCTTTTCTTGCCATTTAAATACAGCAGGAAGACTCATGCCATCTAGGAGACGTATCAGGTACAATTATATGGGACAATTTAAAGGGGCAAATGTCGTTGTGAAGTAGACAGCAAAATATGGTTTTGTTCTTTCCTTTCCCAAACTATAAATTCATTCAGCTCAAACACAGTGAACAATTTCAGCTGAGAGGGAATAAATAATCAGACCTAGGTTCAAAAAATAGTGTTGTTGCTTTAGGTGCTCCTTTTATCCATTGCACTTTATGGCATGAGACCCCACGACTCAGATTCAGGGAAGAGTTCAAGAGATTTGAAACTGTGCCCTGTGGAGCCAGTGCAGACAGCTGGGGAGGCACCCAGAGCTGGAGGGGGAGGCGCAGCACCCCAGAAAGGTGGCAAGAGCTGGGCCCTGTGCTCCAGACCAACACAAGATATCACCAATTACGTCAGAGGTAACACCTCATCTTTTTGAAAGGCAGCAGCTCCCAGCTTCCGATGGGCTTCTACCAGCACACTTCACCTCTAATTTAGGTGAATTAATATCCAGCACCTGCCTTTGGAAAGTTGTGAACCTCAGCACACTACAGTCAACTTTCCTTCAGGCTTCTTTATTTAGCAGGTGAACTGACAAAGGAGCTGTTTTCACAGCTTTCAAGAGAGCTGCATGTAAATCCCCCAACTGGAGGAAAAGTCCTACAGTGTTTGATTTGGCCTTTACGTTACACCTGAATATTAAAGTGGCTGCAGCATCTTCTGTGAAATAACTGTTAAATGATGCAACTGATAAACAGACAAAAATACATTGTTCAACAGGACACATGTTCATCATAGAAGGGAAGCCGTTAAAAGATCACTGTGATACTACTCAGATGGCAGATGATTACAAGAGTCTTCTGGCAAAGAAACGAGAAGACTTGTGTTAGAAGAGAATTCTTGCAGTGCACAAGGTTGTGTTAACTTTCCGGTGATAAATCTATGCTGAGCAAAGGTAATACACAATGAAAACCCTCTTCTTGGGGAACAGTCTTAGGCTTTTATCCTATGTATCGGCAAATTCATTGAGACATCATCACTGAATCCAAGGAAAAGCAAGCATGCAGAGTCAGGACAACTGCAGAATTCCTGTAGAACCAATCTCTCTCACACAACGATGTTTTGCATTTAGTTTCTCATCTTGCTCACCTAACGCACATGGCTTAAAAAGAAAAGACTGATAGCGTTCACTGCATTCCTTCTTAGCATTGCTGCTGGTCCTTTCTTATTATATTGCAAACACAGCAACTTGCGTACATCACCTCACAGCAAAAACTGCTGCATGCAAACCCTGCAGAACTGTAAGAAAAATATTAAGATTGTTATGAACAAAACATGAATGGAAACCCATGTATGAACGCACCTCAAGAACCAGCAGAACCAGGGTTAGAAGAAAAATCTGTAATAATAGTGAAGAACATCCCTCCCAGCAGTACAGCTGAGGAATATGTTTATGTTGAGAGGAGGAAGTCTGCACTCTGGCCAGAGCGCAGCACTGCTGACTCGCCACTGGAAGACCCGGCACCCCAACAACAGGAGGACGGCAGCAAGCCTAGCAGAGCATGTCACTTACACCATTTCATTTCCAATAAGCAAATTAGACACATATTTCAACTAAGAAACCTAAGATTTATGGAGAGGTAAGAAAGCAAACTCCTGAAGCAAAGCACCATCCCCTATCAACTACTGACTCACAAGCAATATAAAAGGCCATTGTTGCCAGTCCAGAAGAACCCCAGAGACCCAAGGACTCGACCGCCAGCACCCTTCCTCTCTATGTCATGCATAGTCCCAGGCAGACCACTTGGGCACACGTGTTCAAATGCTCGTGACTGTTAGGAAATTATATCAATGTGAGAATGAATGAGAATGGGGAAAATAAATCTGTTCAGAATTTCTGTAAAATAAAATCACTTCCCCTTAAGTTCACACATTTAGTTTTGTCATAACAACTTTCTAAAAGAACCACTAGGTTTTATTTTATGTGTTAAAGAGCAAGCAACTAAAATTTTCTCACTACCTTTGGGGCTTGCAAGAAACTGGTAAACATTTACTTTTACTGTAAAAAATTAAGTTTTCTGAGTCTACTGTGTATTATATATTTGCCTTAATTGGGCTGATTTTAGCCTCCTTAAATTTTGTCTAATTTTTTAACTTGGACTTTTATTTGTTGCAGAGTTTCTCATAAAAATCTGCAAACGAATTACGAACTGTGGTTAATGAGCTATGCATAAAGCTTCTCTTTTCCTTTATCATTCTTACCATCTGCTTTGGCTGTTTTATTATCAGCCTGTAAGCTAATAATCTATCTCCTTTATTTCCCATCTCACTTGGAAAAAAAATGATGAAGAAATCCAGAAGAGTTTTCAAACTCTCTGTTTTCCCTGAGTGGTGCCTTATGGTCCAATCGGTATTGTACTCCCATTTTCTCCACTGCAAAATCCTGATTTCCAATTCTATTAGAAAAAGCCCATCAGATTTCCTACATCCACCACTGCACCACCCCCAAGAAATTGGCAGGATAGCAATTGTAAGATTTAAATCAATCTATTTTATCCTAGTCCCCCATTGTTATTAAGCAAAAATACTTCTTTTTCCCCCAACTATTCCTATTGCAATCTTTACTGACTACAGATTTGAAGAAAAAAAAAAATTTGCAGTATTTATGTCTTATCTATCCATGTACAATAAAAGTATTTAACCACAACCTTCTTTCTATTTACTACAAGTCTAATATGTGCTTTGATAGAGTTGTTCCTTCTCTTCCAGTTAGGGCCAATAAGTTTCTGGGCATCTATAATACATTTTGGTATGTCCCATCACACAAGTATCATTTACATGGGTTGTTAATCTAATTAAATTAAAAAGTCTCTAATATTGACTAAAAATATCATTAAAAACTTCAAGTATTCTCTTGTGAACTAGACCAGGACTGCATTTTCATTTGCTGTTTAAATTGTACCAGGTGAAGTTTTTTCACTTCACTATTACCTCTTTGCACCAACATGGACAGACAACTCAAGTGAATACGCTATACTGTGCGTAACACACCGCTATTACACAGCTAACCTGCATGGAAAGAAAATGTTTTCAAACAGATTTTCTGTGCCTATCCATTACATAGCTAACCACTACCTTAAAGCAGACTGTAGGAAGCTGAGCTAATATTTATAATAACAATCTCAGGAAAAAATAATAAAATAAAAATATATAATAAAATAAAAAATAAAATACAAGGAGCACCACTATTTCTTAAGGGCTGCAAGCTACATAATTTTGTCTGTCTTCAGTAAAGACCAATAGGACAAGAATGAGAAACAGGACCAAGCTCTTTAAAAATCAATGAAAAAAACACCCTTAAATTTAGTGCTATTTGGAATACAATCATTACGAAGCAGGTTAACGAATAGTGTAATCATGGTCCCTCCTTTCTAATTAAGCCACTATTTTCAGAACTGAGAGTTAGATAGCATTTGTTCGTCTTTGTAATGGAATAACTGACTTGAAGAGAAGTTGGAAAAGCCAGAACTAAGAACTAAGTTTTATTTAATGAGTGTGAATTTGTGAAAAACTATCACACAGTGAGCAACAAACAGTTAATCATGAAGCTGAAAAACTTCTTTTGGATCGCCTGCAGGTTTCATAGCAGAGTTGCTATCCTAGTGGATAAGCTCTACAGAGACTTTAATCCATTTTGCACCTGAAAAAGGGGCATGTGAGTGAAATTATTACATTTTCAAATTAAGCTCATGGGAACATGGCCTGGTGCTGAAAACTTATACCGAACTGAGGAAAAAAGGGAAAACAAAGCTTGATTAGACATTCTGTGGTCCTCATATCTGCCTCAGGCATGCTATGTACAAAAGGCGCCTGGTGGGTTCTGTGTTATGAGCCCATGTATTAGCCTTAACCAGCTTTGTTTTCTTAATTTCCTGTGCTCTGACATACATTATAGTACTTCATCAAGTAAACGGTACATAAACAAGGTTTGCTGTTGCCCATGTTTTCTGATTTACTATTTGCTTTATAAGCCAAAACAATTTGTATTTATTTTTCCGTTTACTCAGTACATTCCTGTGATAACCAGGTATAGAAACTTGGAAAAACAGAGAGTGCGTGCACGTACCTGATTTCAAGGCACTTTGAAGTCCACAGAAAGACCATGGGCAACATTCATCTCTCCTAACTGCAATGATTTAAAAGTTGTCTGGTCTAAGGTGGTTGCAGAGGCCTCCACAAACACAATTCTGTCTTCAAGTATGATTCATTGCTCTCTCTACATGCACCAATCTCTCCCTGTCGATTATAAAGAGGACCCAGACGGGTAGTTTAGGCCACGTATCCAACTTTTAAGACTGCTGCAGTTAAGTGAGATCCACTGCTATTGACTTCACTGGAATGGATTCTGACAGAAACTGAAGCCACACAGGAGTCTATGGCAAAGAAGTGCCATGATTTCTGAGTCTCCAGTCCTGTACCTTAACCAGTAAAGACTATCACTCTTTGCCATAGATGAGATTTCACTTAAAGTCCTAAAGCAGCATGCCAGTCAAGGGAAAAACAAATACAAAATATGTCAATTAATTACAAAAAGGTCAATTAATATACAGATTGACTGTATTTCCTCTTTTGGAGTCATTAACATCTACCACTTTTTCATCCTAATTAATCTACATTTATAACATGTCGAGTGAACTATATACAATTTATAAACAAGGCACCAGAGCATCAGGCTTTCTCCTGGCAACTGTTACAACACCTGGATAGGTCACACACCTAAATTTGCACAGCAAACACTCTTACTGCAATTGTTTTGTTTCTCAGCACTAAAATACTAACATATTCTTATTGTGCCAAATAAGTTGCAATTTAGTAGTAAGCAGTACCACTCCTATGATTCACTAACCCTGACAGGTCTCAATAATTAGCCGTGGGCCAGAAGACCCCAAGGCCCTTTTCCAGCCCATTTTTCCATACCAACAGGAATGCAGGCTGGTGTAATTCATATGTTACAGTACTTTGGTTCACAGAAAGGCAGGAAAACAGGAAGAAGCAATCCCTTGCAGTTTACATACTCCGTCCCCACAAAAACACTGAAGGAATAACAGCAAAGGTCAACTCTGTAAGAAATCATTAGACAAGTTCTGCAGCTCTTCCCAATGGTGTATAGAAAGTTTTCACCCCGGACAGTCACCCCAGCAAATCATAAAAGAGGTCACAAATATCAGAGACTGAAAATGCTGCTGAGTATTCAATGGCTGACCAATATGGGTTACAGACAAGCTCCTATACCTACAGCACTTTGGATGGAAGGGGACACAGTTCCTGTTTTACTCACAAAGAGAGGGGCTCAGTTGAGATTATGCTTGTTTTTTTAAATAGACCTGAACCCTTTAAGAAAAAACCCAAACCAAGACAAAAAAGCCAAATAACAACAACTTCCAAAAAAAAAAAAACCCAACAAAAAAACCACCCGAACAAGAAAACCACCCCACAAAAGTCTTGGAAAAAACAGTGTTTTCCCATGCAACCACACCATGCATGTCTTTGGTGAGTTTCAGCTCAAGACGAGAGTTTAAACTCTAATTAATTATACAGCATATCCTTGTAGCTACTGACTGTTACAGAATCTATAACTGATATATTTGTCTGTCCTTATCTCTCTTTTGTCCAGTTTTTAAGGTCTGCTGTACACTAAGACATCTCAGAAATAAATCTCTCACTTCTGTGATCTCATTTGACACAGGTTTTCCCTTGCTCGTTGTTCCAGACCACAGTTCTGCGCTGCTTTTCCCACTAGGCCATTTAACTTGCTTCCATCCAGCTCAGCTTAAAGCACAGCTGCTTAAATAGAGGAAAAATTTAAAAGAAACCTTGGAAGCAGTTCAGAAGCAATCTTTCTGCCATAAAATTTTTGCTAGTAATTGAGAATTTCAAAACTTCTCCCTTGTCTGGCTATGTGTAGTGCATCTGTATTACCATTTTAGTTCAGATAGGACTGTGGTTTGAGGAGAATCCCCTAAGTGCCCCACTTACCCCATTCACTTCACCCCAGGGAGAGGTCTCAGAATGCACGAAGTGACTTATTTTGGAGGTACTTAAACCAGACATGCGTTACCTGCTGATGATGTCGATTCAGTCCAAGGGCCCACAGCAGTGGTAGCCCAAAGTATTCCTCCCCAAAACAGTGTGCATGTTGGGTCCTCAGCACCAACTGCTTTACTCCACCAACAGATCTAACCCTGCAGCACGCTACTACATGCCAGTATGGACACAGTCAGACAGTCCTATCTTTGTTTCCTGGCTTGGAAGTCATTCTCCTTCCAGAATCTTGCCACTTTTAAAAGGTAGGAGGCCATTCAAATGCTGCCCTCATTTCTCTGGTTTGTCCTGACAGAGAGAGGCGAGATCTCATCTACTCCCCTGTACTAAGTTACAGGCAATGAAATATTAGCCTTTATTATTTTCCTCATAGGTGTTTGGGAAATAGGCTGCCTTTCTTTTACTAAAATAATTAACAACAATGGAACTCCAGTCTTGTCAGCCAGCCTAGCTGCAACCAGAAAAGAACACCAAGTACCGACACCCCAATTTCATAGTACCAACTGTGGATATTGATGTCCAAGCAACTAGGTTCAAAGGAGAAACTGGTTCTCAAAGAAAAATTAGCCAAGCTGAGTAAGACCTTGGCAAGGTCTAAGATGACAAAACTGAGAAAATTCATAATCATAGAATCATAGAATGGTTTAGGTTGGAAAGAACCTTGAAGATCATCGAGTTCCAACCACCCTGCTATAGGCAGGGACACCTCCCACTAGACCAGGTTGCCCAAGGCCACGTCCAGCCTGGCCTTGAACACCTCCAGGGATGGGGCCTCAACAACCTCTCGGGGCAACTTGTTCCAGTGCCTTACCACCCTCACAGTGAAAAACTTCTTCCTAATGTTCAATCTAAACCTGCTCTCTTCCAGTTTAAAGCCATTCCCCCTCGTCCTATCGCTACATGCCCTAGTAAAAAGTCCTTCCCCAGCTCTCCTGTCAGCCCCCTTTAGGTACTGGAAGGCTGCAATAAGATCTCCCCGGAGCCTTCTCTTCTCCAGGCTGAACAGCCCCACCTCTTTCAGCCTCTCCTCATAGGAGAGGTGCTCCAGCCCTCGGATCATCCTCATGGCTCTCCTCTGGACACGCTCCAGCAGGTCCATGTCCTTCTTATGTTGGGGACTCCAGAGCTGGATGCAGTACTCCAGGTGGGGTCTCACGAGAGTGGAGTAGAGGGGCAGAATCACGGAATTTTCAGAGTTGGAAGGGACCTCTAGAGATCATCTAGTCCAACTCCCCTGCCAAAGCAGGACTGCCTAGAGCACATTACTCAGGACTGCATCCAGGCGGGTCTTGAAAATCTCCAGAGAAGGGGACTCCACAACCTCCCTGGGCAGCCTGTTCCAGTGCTCTGTCACCCTAACCGTAAAGAAGATTTTCCATATATTTGAACGGAACCTCCTATATGCCAACTTGTGCCCATTGCCCCTCGTCCTGTCATTGGGAACCGCTGAAAAGAGTCTAGCTCCATCCTCCTTCAACCCACCCTTTAGATTCTTGTATGCCATAACAATGTCTCCCCTCAGCCTTCTCTCCAGGCTAAAGAGTCCCAGCTCTCTCAGCCTTTCCTCATAAGGGAGATGCTCCAATCCCTCAGTCATCTTAGTTGCCCTACACTGGACTCTCTCCAGCAGTTCCCTGTCCCTCTTGAACTGGGGAGCCCAAAACTGGACACAGTATTATCACCTCCTTTGACCCGCTGGCCACACTACTTCTGATGCAGCCCAGGATGCGGTTGGCTTTCTGGGCTGCAATCGCACATTGCTGGCTCATGTTGAGCTTCTCGTCGATCAGCACACCAAGGTCCTTCTCCTCAGGGCTGCTCTCCAGCCATTCCCTGCCCAGCCCGTACTTGTGCTTGGGATTGCCCCAACCCAGATGTAAGACCTTGCACTTGGCCTTGTTGAACTGCATGAGGTTGGCTTGGGCCCACCTCTCCAGCCTGTCCAGGTCCCCCTGGATGGCATCCCTCCCCTCCAGCGTGTCTACCTCGCCAAACAGCTTGGTGTCATCGGCAAACTTGCTGAGGGTGCACTCGACCCCGCTGTCCATGTCTCCGACAAAGATGTTGAACAGTACAGGTCCCAGTACCAACCCCTGAGGAACGCCACTCATCACTGGTCTCCACTTGGACATCGAGCCGTTGACCACAACTCTTTGAGTGCGATCGTCCAGCAGGTTCTTTATCCATCGAGTGGTCCATTTGTCGAATCCATGTCCCTTCAATTTAGAGACCAGGATATCATGTGAGAAGAGACCAGGATATCATGTGGGAATGTTAATAATGTTAAAATATACTGTTAATAATGTTAAAATATACTGCTTTTAATATTTACATCCTTAACATGAAAAAAAATCCCACAGCCAACAGAAGTCTTAAATGCAATAGAAGCCATAGCAACCATGTGAAGCTAATCTTTAACCTCTCTGGTCTTGATTCACATAATTATGATTGTGTTAAATGCAATGCCCTTTGATTCAAAAATATCACCATTACTGTAACGGAAAAAGTAATTAGTTTTTTTAATTAATCAGAGACTTGAAAATGCATGAAGGGAAGCATTAATGTCTGTTTTTCTTGAGCTATTAAAATAATTGTATAAAAATATCACATAAAGAAGTCACATCACACTATAGGTCTAGTCCTTATGGCTCTGCTACAAACTATGCTTTAAGGTACCAGACACAAATATCAAGAAAGATTTAATCACCCAATTGGACAAACTAAATGGTTCTCTCTTATTCACTAAGGATAAACAAAAACTGGGGGGGGGGGAGAAAGCAGTCCACTACAGCTAATGAGAATAGCATTTTGTGTCACTATTAGCATAGTACATGCCTCATTGCACCTGCTAACCCTGGTTCAACCAATACAAGCCTCAACACAGACTTGAAGGGCAAAGGACTACACAACAGCCCCCTAATTCAGACCTAAAGATTAATCTCACCTGATTTTAGAAGCATACAATGTAGACATTTACAACTGAATTAATAATCTATGGACAATGATATTTCTGAAGTCCAATATATTTTGCCTATTTAGATAGAGAGCATGGGATGACACATTAGGCCACAGAACTATCTATTTCTGCCTACTAACTAGAAGGGAACTGCAGATTATCAATTCATGCCTAAATATTTAGACACAGGTAATAAGAATTAATAAAATGGTTCTTTAGAGTGATTAAACTTTTTTTGTTTTAACTAAATTGTCAACATGTCCCCTTCTCCCCCAACTGTATTTCAGTCTGACGCTAGTGTAAGTCTTTGTGATGACTGGAGACAGAATCCTGCAAATTTTACATAAATTTTCGCAAGGAGTTTAGTACCACAGCAAGATAAATAACACAACAATTCACTGTATCTTCTGCTTCTCCACAATCCAAAGGAGGACTGTTTCTCAAACAGAAGTTACCTTCGTGCTAAAATGTCCCTTCTGACTGAGGGCTTTCTATCACAGAATCTCAATACAATCTATACTATGTTTGGAAAACTATCTCTCCCGAAGGCAGATCCAAAAAGCACCCTGGGAGATTACAAAAACAAAGTAGCTTCAAAATCATTTGGAAGGCTTTACTATGTTTTCAGGAAGTATTTCTGGTTAAAACAGATTAAAAAGTGCCATGGTCCGCTTGAGGAAAATAATTCTGTACAGTAAGCAAGGTTGAAAATAATTTAGTCAAACGTATGGCAGCTTAGATTTACAGAATGTCCCGTGTGGGACCAAGTACTCCCTGGTGTAATGTCACTAAGTTTATGTCATGATCTTACTTTAAAATATTAATTTTTTTTCTTCAAAATGCGTTGAGCAATTCAACTGGAGTACATACTGGTACAAAAGCCAGTACAGACTTATTCACTGAGCCAAGCCATAGGCAAACACTTCTGCCATCACAGAATGACCTATCCCTCTGTAAGAACTGTCAGTATTTTGATCATTTTAGGAGAAGGGACATCAAGCAGCTTTATGTAAAGGATAATCTACTCTAACACTTATGCACCATACGACTCTCTTAAATTCAAGAAGATACTTGAAAGGGTAAAAAAAAAAAATCAGAAAGCAAAAATACAACAAAAATTCCATAGCTATGGTCCAATTTTTTCACTACTGAAGGTTAACAATACTGCTCTAATTTTAGAAGCTAGGTCAGAAGCTAAACATTTATCATCAATAAAATACTTATAGATGCTCTCCAGCTGAATTCATTTGCCAGAAGTGGTGGAAAAATAAAAAAAGAAAGAACAGAGAACTACAGGTTAAGGAGGTATTTAAAACGAGAAATAGGAATTCATGCTTCTACTTGCATTCTCTAAATTATTTTTTATATTACAATACCTTGTGTATCACGCCTCTAGGTCTCCAATTCTGAGATTACCCCTATGACTTAACACTTTAAAATTGATCTTGGCAAGTCTGTCAACAAGGGAGAAAAAACCCAACAAATTGAATGTCATTGATTAAACCTGAAAACAAGAGGTTTCGAGTTCCTTCAACACACAAAACACATAAATGGAACTCAGCTGCCACAGCACAAAGAAATAAGATTTGAAAATAAGGCCTTGCTTCACTAGGTGTATGAATCAGGCATACTAAGCAGATACACTATGACACAGACCTTAGACTTAATGCATTTGCGTATGCATCAATGACAGCAATATTGTATACTCTTCTGTTTCAAACAAAGCCAGCTTCACTGTCCTTTATCTCCAATTATACTGCTGTCCTCTCCCTCATCCTATAAAGGAAAAAGAAAAAGGAAAAAATAGACTAGATAATTAGAGATTTCAAGAACTTTTTCAATGAATCTTGAAAGTTAAAACTTTGAAACCAGGCCATCTAGTGCTTGCGGTGCTCCAGAGCATATCAACAGCCCACCCACACTCAAGAACAGAAGAATAAGGAACAGCAACTAAATCTGCAGAAACAGTACTCAAATGCCCTAATATCCTAAAGTGACCCTCACGCAAGGAAAGGTCCCGCTCACTAAAGGCAGTCATGATTTCAAGGCTGGAAACTCAATGTCAAATATACTGGATTGCAGATGTACCATCTACTCTCGATCTAAAACAGCGGTCTTGTCACAAAAAAGAAAAAAAAAGACAGTACAAACAGCCTGCAATAAGTACTGCAATTAATCTGTTGCTTGGAATGTTTGTCCATGGAGAGACCAAGTGTTCACTGAACAAGAATTCTTCATTAAATCTTCTGTAATCACTCAGTCTCCAATAACACAGATGCATCCTTCATATGGGATGGATGGATGGATGTGTCCCAGATACAGGCCTGCCTCGCCTAGACATGCTATTGCAGTTTGACAACTGGAGCTGTGTGGTTTTCAAGAAGAAATATCTGGGGGACAATCTAAGGGCAGCATTTTTTCAGAATGTATGAGCAGCACTGGGGAATTTATTTGGAATACACATAGCCCACCACACTCAAAATCTTATCAAAGAAACTCTGGGAACCAATGAGAAACAAGAGTCCCCAAAACCACCAAACAATCAGTAGAGCCATTAACCTTCACTTCAACAATGAAAAAAAAAACCAACAAACCAAAACACTCCCCGCCCCAAGTTTTTCCCACTGCGGAGGCAGCAATGGATGCATAGTCACATCATTAGAACAGCTGACTTTCCTAACTAATTCTTCAAAGATTATGTGTGATTTCCCCCTAGTTCACTTCAAAAGCCTTCACACATTCTATCTGCAGGGCTGACAGGCTTGCTTATTACCTACTGCTTGCTTGGTACCTACTGAGACCAATGAGTTTAATTCAGACCCTAAAATCAATTGCAACTTTGCAGCTGGCAGAGAGTCTTCTCCTTAGCTTGCCTCTCTGCTTAAAGTAAATATGCTCCCTTACAAAGATGAGCACATGTATGTTATGAAAGACTGAGTGACTACAAAACACTAAACGGGGAACTCATGCTTCCCGAAATCTTGGTCTCTCCATAGACAAACACAGAATAATTAAAGGCAACTGGAACCCAAGTTAATTGAGCTCTTGGTCTGGTGGCAGAACACAGCCCAATTCCATTTACCTCACTGCTTTTCTCCCTCTGTACACACAGAAAGTGGCTACCCAAACAACTAGAAGTCTTTTCCTGCATCTACAAGGGGTCTAACATCTAATATCTGCTACTGCGACCACCTCTGTGTGACAGGATGGAAAAAGCGGGAACCGAAGGGAATCACTCAAGGGACACTTCTTGATGTGCATGTGCAGAGCTCTATTACTGAAGCTTGTTCTAACTCAGCTGGATCATGTCAATGGTATGTAGTATCTGTCAGACAATGTGTGTACCTTCTTGTAAGCTGGGGACACTAGACAGCCCACAGAAGGAAGAAGGTGTTCTCTCCAAAACCCTGAAGTAATTTACACCCTTTTCAAATCAACTGGATTCAGGCCTGAGTCACATCTACCATTAAGGCAAGACAACTACATGCCACCCCTTGGTGCTTTGGACAGCAAAATTTACACCCTGTATCTACAAGGTTTTCCTGCTTGCAGCCAAGGCAGGCTGGTGCTGCTGAAAGCCTTCAGCAACCTGATATAATCCAAGTGAAACCAAAATGGAGCTCTGAAGGGGACAGACAAGGGAGGGCAAGATTCCCCCTACTCATTCTCCTGACCAGTTGCATGAGAACCAATAGAATCCAGCTGGGATTTCTACTATTACTTATTACATCAAGAAAATCCAACTGGAGCAAAAAAGACAGCTTGGAGAACACTCTCACAGATGCACAGCAATAGCAAACATCACTGTTTAGTGATGGCAACCTATAATGCATTCAATTGTATACTTCACACTATTCCAATGACTCTATAAATAATGGAATAAATGCAAAATACACTCAACAAAATTTTACCTTGCATTCAACCAGCTCCAGAGTTCAGTGAAACGTTAATTTTGTTTATGTCTGAAATACTAAAAATGAACTGTGCATTTCAACTTAATTGCAAGTGCAGTCTTCATGAGTTTTTTTTAATCTATCTTAAGTATATGCTCCCACATTAAGTTGTGAGAAAATACTGAAATGTGTGAAGAAATGGGCTTGTGCTCTCACTTTTTTTGAGTTAACTTAGACATCACCTTATAGAGTGCTTTAGTCCCTAAGCCACCTCCTCACTGCTACATTTAATGACAATACTTAGTTTCAATATTACTTTACAGCTTGTTTAATCTGACTTCTTCAATTTACAAAGTACAAAATTTGATTATTCCATAATATGACACTGCCTATTAGAAATGAAAGGAATACAATTTAATTTGCATTGTATTACTAATTTACATCTACATATAGCTTATTAACTGCTGCTGGCTTCTCAGTTGGGTAGGCAAGATAGGAAAAAGTTTGATTTATGTAATAGAGTAAGACCAGCGGTTCTTTCCATATTTAAAGTGCATTTCTTCTCTAAAGAGTGACTTTTGAGACAAAAGGCTTGCAGATTCCATATTTCTCTCCTAAACATTGAGAAACAGTTTGGGTTACAAGAAAAAGTTCTTTTTCTAATTTCGAATCTTGTAACTTCCATCAAAATCCAACTGGGTTTGTTACTTCTCATATTACTAAAACTCCAGTGGAGACAAAAATTACATTATTTTGTCAAAAAAAGTGCCTCTGGTTACAGATACTGGGCTCATTTGAAGTCTGGATCTTCAATGACTTAAAAAGGAATTATCACAGCCAGGAAAACAGAATGCATGTGTCGTTCACCAAAATGTTTATTTTCCACAGATGGTTTAGATTGGTTTGCTCCATCATGGAGAAGCAGTATTTGGCTTTGTAATTGAGACTTTTACTTAGGTTCTCAATGGAAAATAATATACATTGAGATTTAAAAAGTCATGGTATTGAAGAAGGTAATTCGAGAAAGTATGAACATAATAATAGAATTAAAAGTTACTTTTCCTGGATCAGTAGGGATTTATTCAATAATTGACCTTTCATCTTTGTATTTATGAATGTAAGAAAACCACCCGCATTATTAAAGATAAAACTCCTCTTCAGGCTTTCAGTGATGCCTTCCAAAAACCAGCATAAGGCAGCCCTTCTCTTCCTCCTCATTAACACCTTACGTCAAGACACCTGGGATTCACACAGTACGTGATGCTAGACCACATGCACTGCTGTGTTCCCAAGAGCTCAGAAAAGTCTCTATCTGGAAGCAAATGTTTAGAGTATTCTTGAGTATTCATTACAAAAAAGAAATGAGTAAGAGTTTATAGCGGAGAAGTGCTTTTCATTATTTCAGGAGATACCTAACATGCAAATGAATAAGGAAGAAGTTCCTGATCTCATTCTGCCAGGATACCACTGCAAGTACCTAATAGCTACTGGTTTATTCCAAAATGTTCCTCTCTCATATGGGTCTTGCATCTCCTTGTTATACTTCACTGATACCTATTCCAGATTATTAATCCAATGACATCATACAGAAACTCAACTGCTCACAGCCAGTGAGAGTGAGTGCCCTAAGCAGGCCACGGTTGTAGTCTTCTGCCTGTCAGCCGTTTCTTTGATGCTGTCCAACCCTCTGGCTCCCCTGCAGCCTATTCTGTTCCACAATTCTGACACAGAATCCACCTTTCATTATTTGTGGGAGAATTTGAAGGTAGTTTCTGTTCTATCTAACATAATGTCTTTGACCAGAAATCCTCCCACAAGAATGTAATGTGACTTCATGACAGAATACTTAGACTTCCACAAATTTTAATTCCCACTTTAGCCATTTCTACAGATATGGCAAATACTGTGATAACTTTGTCACAGGACATCTTCTGTGTTGATGTTTCTCTTTTCTTTGGAAGAATTTGCAATTTGATTGACTTTAGCAAGAGGGTTATTCAGGTCAGACAGTCCTGTACAGAAACCTTTTCAAGGTTGCTCTGTAATCAAGCAGGATCAAACAGAAGTATGGATTTGACCTGTTTAAGCTTGCCAAAGAATCCTTTTGATAGTTCTTTTATTGTCACCCAAGAGGCCAAAAGACTTAAGTCTCTCTAAACACAGTTAAAAACTATAATGATGTACACCATCTGATATCACATTTGGCACGCCACAGATATATGGATCTCAGTTATAAGATCACATCTCGCAGTCCCATGTTCTGTACTATCTCTCCATACAATCCCATGATATGTAATTTCCCCACCTAGATAGAGAAAAATTATACATGCTGCTTTCAGAGGATGACTCTAAAAGTCCTCTCAAACAAATTTACACAAACAGCAGTATTTCTTTTATCTTAAAACTATTCATAGTATTTGTACTTGATGGATGTTTCCCTTTCCTTTGTTATTCCTATGCTTCAATTTATTTCTATTTTCTTTTGTTTCTCTTTCACGTCTTTTTCCTGTAGCTTTATATATCTACAATCAGCAGTTCCTTCAAGAAGGCATGATATCCAACACTTTTCATACTAAGAAGAAAGATGATCTCTATTCTCTGAAAATTACAGCCCTATTTTTTCATAAAATCATTTCCATTTGCATGTAGCTCACACATACAGCCAGTATGAATCATTTTCTCAGTAGAGAACCTAAGCTGACAGTAAGCTTGTTCATTCCAATATGATTCCTGACACATAAGGAATGAAGATAGGTTGTTGGCAACTATTGTACCTCCACATACAAGGTTTAACTATTGTCCTTGTCATCCTTAAGTTGTGAGTAAAACAGTAGCTGTACTCTAATAGAGAGCACAACACTCTGTCCTCCCACCATCGCTGCTCTGAAGAGGTAGGATGGGTCAGAAAAATGCTAGGAGACTAACACTAAGCCATATAATTCCACAGTGGGTGCGGGCCAAACATCTTGATAACCGAGAAGGTGAATCAGTCCGCAATAGGAGGTGGCTTTCCTGGGGACAATAGCAATCAAAACATACGATATCAATATGCCAAAGGTGGCACAGACAACCAGAAGCAATGTCCTATACCAGACCTATTGGTGGCAGAAAAGCAAATGCAGGGTAGCTTTTGGCACCCAGCTTAATCATAGAATCATAGAATGGTTTAGGTTGGAAAGGACCTTGAAGATCATCGAGTTCCTTTATGTCCTCCACTCTCAGTGCTTAAACAATGGAGAGCCTAGGCATCATACAGTGTAATGGGACATCCACAGCTGGGAAAACGTGCTGCTTGGAGCCACGAGACCACAAGGCAAATATGGAAAAACTGAAAGAGGAAAGACCTGTTATGCTCAGACATCACAGAGTCACTTTCATTATTACTTTTTCTGTTGAAGTGCAGGGCCCAGAGACACCGTAGCAGGGAAGGGCTCCATTTGGCCAGAACTGCCCTGCTACTGAGTCTTGTGACAGGAAAATTTGTGAGAAGAATTTTCTGGCAGTGCTGCTGTCAGGCCGAGTTTGAAAGTCATGCAGACCCAGAATAAAGAGAGGACTTAATGAAGACATATTAAAATCTGAAGTATATGGCATATAACAATCAGAACTTTCACAATGTTTGTAGAGGACTTCTTTAGTTTGACTTTCCAAATACAAGCCAGTCATTACTTTAATATTACTTAACCAAGCACAGAAAGCTTTGACCTAATTACCAGTAGCAATGGGAAATATTTACCCCAACCTTCAAAGAATCAAAAAAGAAAGGAATATGCAAAGAGAATAGCACATCCCTTTTTGTTCCTTTTTTTTTTTGTCATTTTTTTGCACCTATTTCTTAAAATGCTAAAAATTTGGCACAGATTTCTTTCCTTACTGTGGACTTGTACAGCATTAGTCTGAAGCTTCTGTTAGGAAAACACAGGGTAACTTTTCCAAACCTCCCAAAATCAAGAAAATAGCTTCTTATGTCTGCTCAAACAAACAACAACAAAATCTATCAGCACTACTGTGTTCAAGCATGCGTTGGGTTAGTTCCAGGCAAGACACCCATCCCCAAAGGAGTATTTTTAATAGAAAATAATTGCTATAAAACCAAACCACAGTTCAACAGGCAGATAATGTAAAATCAAAGCAACACTATAAAGGACCAATTGTATCCCATATCTATCCTAGATTCAGAACATAAAATAAGATTTGTAGCTTTAAAGAACCCTGCAGGTAAAAGAATTCAGTGCAATTACTTTTACTCTGAAGCTCTCTTCTTCACAATTTAGTAGTAAGTAGCTTTTACACATTTATTTTCTCCAGAGCTCAGGACAGCTTACGTAGCAAAACTTCAGTGACATGTCAAAAAACATTGTTAAATACCCAACACTGAGAACAATCAGGTTTTGTACCACTGAAATAAACAGAAAGGATATTTCACAGTGTTTGGTTGAACAAAAAAACCCCAACCCATAAATGCAGATGCTGTTACAAAAAAAGGAGTTACAAGCTGAATTATTGCAGGAAGTCCTAATTTACATTACTGAAACAGAGATCAGTACCTCAGGCTCTGATCAGAAGAGTCACAGAATTTGCAATTCTGCATTTGGAAAATGTCAGAAATTGCAGAAGAAACATGGCAACTCTAAAACAAGATTAGCTAAACAGACATTCAGGCAAACACTCTGAGACTTAGCCATGTGCAGAACGCAAATCACGTATAAGTTGATTATAGTACATTATTACATGCTGAAGCCATCTGATACTATGAATTTCAACTCTAAGTGCAAGGAGCACTTGATGTCACCCTTTAATCCTGCTGTTCTATCACTACTCATCTTGCATCAATATATTTTCAGTCATGGGACCACAGTTTAATAGCAGTTAATGGCCTCATCTCTTCACCACTGACGTATTGGAACAGACTACTAAACAGCAGCTTGTTCCGCGTAACACTTAACTCCGTTGACTTGTNAAAAAAAAAATCGCATCTTGCTCCTTCATAGTGATTAAATTTTCTTACCTCAGTTTCACCTCTGACAAAACCTAAGCTCTTGACTGACCTGTCTGTAATCTTAGGTAACAAAATAATCAAGCAAAAACCAACCAACAAAAAAACCCCTCCGTTAAAATTGTTTCTGCCATTTCTGGTTCATTTGCTATGACACATCTTTGGCATATACCACTGTTGCCTTTTTTGTTTTCCATAGCAGTAACTATTAAAACATAGCTATCTTATCAGAAAATTAATGGGACTTTGAAGATGGAAAAAAACAGGTAGTGCTCCAGTACACGTTACGGTTGAAAACGCCATGGTTTTAATCATGACTGTTGTGTACACCCTCCTCCCCTTCAGTACAGCACATAGCCAGAACTATATATGACTTCTCACTGGGGAACACACTTTGCACAATAATGCTTCAAGGATGTCTCAGATTATTACAACAGACATGACCAGTAAGTCTATACTTGGTCTTGTTTGCCCTACAATACTATGTCAAAAACAACCCAGACACCACATAGGCTTTCAGATATTCCATAAATCCACCTTGTAAACATCAAGCTATTTCCAACTGTGCATATACAGGGCTGCTTTTCACAGGACGCAACCCTTGTTATGCTAGCACCATATTTAAGGCGTAGATACGTAACAAACTTGACAAAACCAGCAGTCTTAAAACAGTCACCGTTGTCTTAATTTATACTGCCTTGACACACACTTTAGGCCTGGTATGGTTTGGGATTTCTCAAGCTTTCAAACAGTTTCGAGTAAAGTTGATATACTCAAGCAGCTCACTCATCTGACAACTAGTATTGACTGTCCAGAGTCCCAGTGCGACGACAACTGAAAGGAACTTTGAAACATGTCTGTTTCCAAGTAATTCCAGCATACTACTTAACAGCATTAGCTGTGTTTCTTATTTCAGAGGATGATACTAAGCAGAAGAAAGGTTTCAAAGTATCAATTCTGAAAACTGTGAATGTTCTGTACAATGATTTTTTCGTACGTGTTTTTACATCTTTGAACAGAATGAGGTCTCCACCCCAACCTCAGTTTGCAAGCACTAGTACTACACAAACATTATTTTAAAAAAACCAAACAAGTAAACAAGAGAAACATGAATGTATCAAGGAAAAAAAAAAACCACCCCTTTTTACAAGCTTGTTCAGATTCTGTAACATTCTGCTTAAACCAATACCAAAGAAGTCTGTCAGCTATTTCTCAAGTTGCTATGTGAATTTTTTTCCCCAGGGGTGAACTTAGACTTTCAGAAATTGTGACAAAACAACCACCACAAAAGGTAGGAGCTTCCAAAAACTGCAATAAAAGTTGAGAAGCTAGTTTGGTATTAGTGCCTTTTCACAGCATATTCTAGAGACTTAAATACAGGCTCATGCAGGTTAAAAGTTATTCCTGAAAATGAAATCTCCAGATTTTACAATGTGTTTATTTTCTCAGTACTGCTTTCATTGCTATTACAGCTATTGAATTCTCTTTCTCGTGCAGCAAAACATAGTTTCTCTGTTTCTGAACTACAGGTGTTTTCTGCGCAGAACTTTAGCAGCAAATCCTAAAGCATATTAACTTCAATCGCTATCACTTTATAGTACTTACATCAACTATACATCTCACAGATTCTGTAATAAGAAAAACAAATATTGATTTTCACTTTTATCGACTTACTTGCTTTCTTCAAAAAAAAAAAAATAGTGCTTTTTCCTGCAACTGTTTACCTTCTAAAGCTTACACTTTTAAAGCTACATACAGCCCAAGCAAAATGCAAGACAAGATACTAATTAAATACAAATCAGAGAGATTGAAAAGTAAATCTGAAAATTACTAGAACTTCCAATTTACAGCATCACTCCTAATACGTCTCTCTTGCATTTAATTTTGTATGCTGGAGTAAAGAAATCCTGAAGTGGAGTGTTTGGGAGTACCTCAGTGACAGAAAACACTATTATCAAAGAACAGGAATTAGGCTAGTTTAGTAATGAATTGTATATTTTACCTTAATTACCTCAACTTCTTACCTTATTTCAGGATCTGAAGTTAACAATTTAATTATGAGAAATCGCTCATGGCAAACAATAATAATCAAATATGACATCAAATAAAAGCTTTTAGCTACTTCATTGGACATTTAGCTGTCCTGAGCAAACTGAGAGCACACAGATACTCAAGTGAAAAAAGGTAGTATTGTTAATTTAGCAATGCTGCTTTTCCTTTTAAATTAAAAACATTTTTTTTGCGAAACTTTAACAGACACAAACCTATTCCTGGTACTTTTTCAGCCAACTAAATTATCTTACCACCAGGTTTTTGTCAAACATTGTCCTTCCAAGATTAGACAGAACATATGTAAATTACTGCGGGATCGGGACATAAATCAATTTACAATGTCACAAAACTTCTTTACTCACCATATTGTATTTGTATTTTCTTATTCAATGTTCCTTTTTAAACAAGTGGAACTGCATTCCAAAATCAGAATTTTTTTATTGAAGGTTTTAAGATGCCAAAAGAATTGCACTTTGAGTATCAGGGAATGGAGGCAAGATAAGTCCAAAGCTTTTTTCCTAATGAAACAAAGGCAAAATGGGAAAATTAAGGAAGGAAGTGCTATACAGCTAAACAACAGTAGAAAAAATAAGAACTAAAAGCAAATAAATTAATCTTAATTCATTGTTCATTACAAAAACAATTGGTGAGGGGACCAGAGCAGATTTAACATGGAGCAAGATGCTGTGCACTGCTTAGACATTCTATGCAAATTGGGTTTGATCGATTCAATGCAGATTGAACACTAGCTAAAGAATTATTGCAAAGGTAAGGTATCAGTATGGTATCTCATCGGTTCCAACATTAATTGAGTTTATTTAGGAATCTACATTAAGACTGGAACAAGTACACACTAGAGCAATGGCACTGCAGACTAAGTTGGCTCTTAAAAGAGAAATTTTGAAGACTAATTGTGCAGACAGGCCCAAGCAGAAGATCCTAAAAGTAAAACCTGAAAATTTAGGTATTTTTCCTCAGCAGACAAATAAGGGTGTAAACACCTGCTAACATCTACAGCCATCCCCAGAGTACTTTGCCCTTCCCCAAATCGAACAGTTAACCACTAGAGAGGTACATCCATTGAAGAAAGGGAGGCATTTAACATTTTTACAGCTAATTCTTTATGACTGTACATTCACAGAAGGCCAACTAATTCATTGTCTCCATATGCACAGAGTAAAAACCAGCATGATGCTAATGGCTACTGCTTGCATCTTGAAGCAGTAGAACTTGGTTGCTGCTCTTGAATGAAATTCAGTTTGACTGCACTGACAGCTACTCTCAGCACTCTCTGGAGCCGAGCGCAGGCCTGGTTATCCGCTTTCTGTCAGGAGTAACTTTCATTCTTACCTAAGTTTTCACCACTACTCCCAGCCATCACTATTTTCTCATCATTATTTCAACAGCCAGTTTTCAAATCCCAGAATTTAAAGCAATTTTATTACACAAAAGTTGTAACTCTCTTTTATACCATCATTTTTCCATTGGTTGGGTAGTTGAGGGGAAAAAATTATCTAAAAATGAATTATTAAAAATCATTAATGATTTTCTGAAGTCAGCTCTGAGTTTTAAACATTTAGTACTGGAATGGAAGTTTCTACAACTTCTGGAACATCTATAGCTCACTTTATTGGATCAAGAAACAAAACAGCAGTCCTTATATTTGATATAACGTAATCTATAAATTATTGCATCAATTACAAGATGCTACAGAAACACCATGATGTAGGAACTGAGTTAACTCACAGAGAAGGTGCCAAACTTAGTATTAAACTGTCTCACACTTCCACAGAGCACATGCAGTTACTGTTTTGATGTGCGATGACAGACTCTCTGCATACACAACTGGTGAGGATGGATTATTTGAATGACAGTTAAAGGGCTGTTTTTCTTCCAAAAGACTCGAAGAAACTCACAGTTTCTATGTTACAGCTTTGCACTATGCCATTCCTGACTACTGTTTGTTGAAACCAGGGAAACACCAAAGACCAAGCTGTTTTTTTAAGAAGGAAGAACACAGAAACCAAGACATATTCCACTTTTTTAAAGAAGTAAGAAAGCTGTGGCTAGACAATTGTAAGGAGTGTCCAACTAGTTAGTTTTTTATTATTTTTATTCCACTCAAATATATGATTACACGTAGTGTGTAGTTCCTACAGTGATCACCCCCGTAGTCACCTACACCTAGGCCTTTTTTCATTGTCTGCTACTGACTGTGTAAGATTGCCACCACTGGGGGCTCTGCTAAATGCTGCAGCAAGTCAAGCAAGCAACATCAGCCCCTCAGGGCCTGACATCTCTACACATCAAAACAGTTCAAAGTTAACTTCAATGCATCCTAAAATTAATGCATTTTCCCCGCTTTCCTTGCCACTCTATGTCCTTACACAGGCCTTTCCCATTTTGACCATTTTGGACAGGTTGCTCAAAGCCCCATCCAGCCTGGCCTTGAACACTTCCAGGGATGGGGCAGCCACAGCTTCTCTGGGCAACATGGGCCAGGGGCTCACCACCCTCAAAGGAAAGACTCTTCCTCATATCTAATCTAAATCTACCCTCTTCCAGTTCAAAACCATTACCCCTTGTCCTATCGCTATGCTCCCTGATAAAGAGTCCGTCCCCAACTTTCTTATAAGTGACGTTTAAGTACTGAAAGACTGCAATAAGGTCTCCCTGGAGCCTTCTCTTCTCTAGGCCCAACAACCCCAACTCTCTCAGCCTGTCATCACAGCAGAGGTGCTCCAGTCCTCGGATCACCTTCGTGGCCTCCTCTGGCCCCGCTGCAACAGGTCCATGTCTTTCCTATGTTGGGGGCTCCAGAGCTGGACGCAGTACTCCAGGTGGGGTCTCACCAGAGCGGAGCAGAAAGGCAGAATCACCTCCCTTAATCTGCTGGCCACACTTCTTTTGATGCAGCCCAGGAGAATGAATAAGCAATGAAAAAGAAAACAAAACAAAGATTTTGGAAACAGCACTGTGAACTAGTCAGCTTGCAGTCATAACTTTGCCTTTTCCCTGACCCCTTTTTTCTCTTTTCGATTTGAATATGTGATGAAGAGCTGGTAATTGGAACAGTGTAGTTACCTAGAAAGTACTTGGAAACTTCGAAAGCACAAACATTGCCCCTAAGTGTAATAACTAGGGAAGAGAATGCAAATTTTGAAATGAGAATATGCTATATAGCTCACTTGACAAAGGACTGTTTACTTAATAGAAAATAATTTGTACGTGTCACCAACTTGAGAGGCCAAAACTGTTATCTAAAAGATATCTTCCCATTTTATCTGAAGTTTAGATGAGTATAATCATTATAAAGACTAATATCAAGCAAGTCAGAAATTCATATAGTAACGTTAATGTAATTAAAGAGGAATGCACATCTGTAACTCATGAAGTGCACGACACTACTTTGCTCATTATGTTTTCTTACAGAATTGTACAAAAATACTGAATGCTTATATCTGAAATGTCACAAAACAGGACCATACTTCAAACTTGGAGATACACAGTTGCTTTTCTTTGAAGCATACGTAATACTTAGATTTGACATAATACAAAAGTTATAGAACGGGTCTTTAATAAACTTTTGGAAATGATGTAAATTCAACAATATTAAAACTAAAAATTCAAATCTACAATTATCTCTAATTACATTTATGAAATGATAAATAGTAGGGAGAATATGAGGGAATGACTGATCACATTCTCTTCCAATACAAGAAGCAAGGGGTGGGTACCCATTAAAACTCCAGTTTCAGAAGAAACAAAAGGAAGTACTTTTCCATGTCACACCAAGTGGACCTCCTTACCTCAGGACGGTAGGCGACATGCACATATAAAAAGCCATCGGTCAAAGTTATGCAATAAAAATCCACAGAGGATTAGTAAGTATCAAATTGCAGTCTCTGGCTCAGAAAGTCCCTGGGCCACAAATTATTAGAGGGTGAGAATTAAGAAAACATGAATATCAGAATGGACAAAAAGAGGAAAATGGTCATTTATTGAAAAGGAAGACATGTTCAGCAGGAGAATGCCCATCAGGCTTTAATTAAGTATTATTAGAATATATCACAGCAAAGTTACAGAGAAGATTACAGGGGAAGAATGACAATCAGGACAGAAATGCTAGCTGAAATCACAAGTTTAGAGAACACTAAGAAAAGAGAATATGGTTCTTGATTCTTTTCTCTTTCCAAAATCACCAGCCAAAAGACAGTAGGATGAGCAAATGTTGAGGGCTCAGCAGACAATGAAGTGAAAAAGTGTGTTAAATAAGCAAGAAAATATGTAAGTTTGTTACGGCATTGAGTTGTTTATAAATAATGGGCATTTACACATTGATAATTCTGCACCTCTAAGAGCGAAAATTGATTATGTGTCATTAGAATGAAAGATTACAGCAGCTGTTAGTAACTTTATAGCAATATGAGATTACCGAAATCTCAAAATGTTTTTAATCTAAATAGGGAGATTTTAAAAGGTCCCACTGAGTCTACACTGTGGCCTGAGGAATCTTTTCCATCTGAACTAACTGCACACCTTTTGCAGCATTTAAGGCTGAACTGTTTAATATAAAAAAACCTTATGCATGTACCCAGAGTTCCAAAGTCTGACCAACACAACCTAGAGGTCACATGTAACTTCTTAAATAATCTGCATGGCCATGCACATACCCACCAATTGTGCAAGTGGCTACACCTGCCTGACAATTGCCTTACACTGCCTCTGGGACACTAAGCAATCCAACCAAATTAATGTTTTTTTCTTTTCTTTTTTAATTTATTTACATTACTTCTTTCTGTGCCTAACACAGGAAGTAAGTGAGTTAAAAATTTTTTTTTCTTTTTTTTTTTTTTAATTATTTTATAAAGTTTAGAGAAAGATGACTGAGCCTTGGGCATGGAAGAAAAGGAGAAAACAGCTTGCCTTGGTTTCTGATCCAGGTCCACTAAATAGCATGATGCCACCTCTGCACACATTCTGAAATCTCATTGAGGACTACTGCAGGAAAGCTTCATTTTATGCTTTTATTTTACACTAAGCTATATGTGGATCCTGTACTGTTACTACATCCATAAAAATAGCTGGTTTTATAAGATTTCACAAAGAGATTATAAATACTGTATATGTATATATAAATACTGTAAATTGCAGATAATTCCTATATATTGGCAGTATCAGAAAAGTATCATCTAGTGAGAATTCTGAAATTGTGGCGTGTGAAAGAATAAACCTGCACTAGCTGATGGCCATGAGAGCATGCCAACATTGCTTACAGCAGGTTCTTACAAAAAACTAGGTAAGCCCTACCCATACTCTATCAAACGGCTGCACAGAAGCAGAGCTGGAAACCACAGCAATATAACCCCAGTCTGGTGTACTTGAACTCTACATCCAGAGAAAAGGCTGGGAGAAAATAAGGTGGACAGTATATCTCTATCAAAATAAAGATCCAAGAGTGGCTTCCAGGAGAAGGAGGGAGGGTAAGAGAGAGAGATATATAGGAAAAAGATGGAAAGATGAAGGCATAGGATGCTGGTTAAGGAAGTATGTGAGACACAGGGGAGCAAAAGGAGGAAACAAGAGGAAATGGCTTCAAATTGTGCCAAGGGAAGTTTAGATTGGATATTAGAAAGAATTTCTTTACCGAGAGGGTCATCAGGCGTTGGAATGCATTACCCAGGGCAGTAGTGGAGTACCCATCCCTGGAGGTACTTAAGGGTCATATAGATATAGTGCTCAGGGCAGTCAGTCAGTGTTAGGTTAATGATTGGACTAGATGATCTTACAGGTCTTTTCCAATCTAGGAGATTCTATGATTCTGTGAAAGGGCTGGGTCCTAGTTATGAGAAGCTAAAAGGAATGCCACAATATCTGAGAAAGCAGGAACAGTTGCCATTGGTGATTACAGAGCAAATTAAAGACTTGGAAAATTTAAATTTAGGAGGTCTTCAGGAAGGTTCGGTAAAGGACTACAGCTCTGCAACTAACTGCTGCATTTCTGCAGATTTTCAAAACAAACGCAGAATACTCCTGAAATTACAGAAGAGTAAAGGTTGACTGGCACATCACGTCGAGCCACTTCTGCATATTTTACTGTCGTTCCTTTAAATACTCCCTGGGTTCCACTGCTACATTACATGGCTAATGCTGTCTGGAAATTATGGAAATTGAGCCTATGGTCCATGTCTCACATGTACGGCTGCTAATTAAGTTCTTTGCGACTTATCATTTGATTTAAAATACAGAAGGGGGATAAATCGCTTTTCCCCCCCCCTTCCTTTTTGGGGGAAAGGGTGATTTTGAAATAAGCTTTCATGTGGCTATTTTCTAGAAAATCCAATTTCAGAACTGTAAACTGTTTTTACGAGGGCTGTTCAACATTAAAGACTTCACATTTTAAAGACCATGCTCTGAAGAGCCTATTGCACATAACCACAGATATCAAATGTAATTGTCCCACACCACTTTCCCACAAGCATTTCCTGCACTGCACTTTGTGCCTCAACATGGGATTATCAGAAGTCAAACAGGATTACCTCCTAAAAAAGTCAATCCTTAAATCGTTTAAGGTTAATATAGGGATTGGGTTAGAAAAAGTTGACCAAGAATGGAATGGAACCTTAATGGATTAGATTAAGCTCAGTGGAATTTTCCTAAGAGAAAGTAATGTTGACCATTAGGATATCGTTCCTGCAGTATCATGTTAAAGCCAACACCGTAGAAAATACAAGCATTATTCTGATAAACTCAAAACCGCTGTACATAGCAATGTTGCCAATGGATTAGCAGCATTCTGCACGTGTCTTGACATTGGCTGTATCATTCACACACTGAATGGCATCCCACCTGCAGCTGTTACCACCATCCTAGCTTCGACAACCACAGAATGAATTCATATTAGTTCAAAGAAGTGGAACAACTAAATATAGTCACTGTCTTTGTATGATGCTTTTCACATTCATAGTCTTACTAACTGAAAAATCAACCAAACATTAGCATTATTCAGAATGAAGGTGAAAAGAGGAAAAACAAAATAATCAATTCTCCAAATACCACGAAGAACTGGAATTCAACTCCCTCTGCTTTTTGCTCCCAAATATCCCAGAATGCATGCTACTAGTTCAGACATTTCCTTCAAAGCAGAAAATTATGCCCCATTCATATTTAATGAACAGTTTTGCAATTCTGGCCCTGAACATTAGCAAATGAGAGGCCCTCCCCCAAAATAATTCACATAAACCTATTTTTTCTCAATACTAGGTATCTCTTTATGAGTCTAGTGATTCCTCATTTCCACCCCAGTTTGGCTCACAACCAAAGGAAAAACAAACACTTAAAATTGGATTTACTTTAGCCTAGGAAAGACTTTTTTTTTTTTTTTTTGCCAGCTGAAGTCATTCAGTAATGCTGATCTAAATTCACAAGTTGTTTTGGTAAAATGGAAAGCTCCTTTTGCAACCAGCTTTCAGTTTGCCTCAACAAAATTGACCCAGTTCCAGTGAGGAAACCTTTGAAAAACCTATCCCTTTTGGCACTGCAGTAAAAGATACGAAGTCAGTATTGCCACTTTCTAGTCTCCTCAACCTAAAAGACTGCATAAAGTATGAGAAAAGGTAGAGAAGACCAATATGGACGACTACAGATAAGGAACAATTGCTAGTCTAAGAGCAACTACATAAATTGTGACCCAGCAGCACAAAGGAAGACAGTGAGGAATATTATAAAGGTCAATAAAATTATGGTAGTGGACAAAAGGTGAACAGGAAATCATTATTCACTATTTCTCAAGACACGAGAGCTATGAGACACCCAATGTAATTACCGGGAGCAAAAGTAAAATGAACTACTTTTTCATGCCACACAATTAAAATCATAAAAGTCTTTGTCACAGGATGTCAGGGAGGCCAGAAACAGAAATGGGTTCACAGTGAATTAGACACTGGAGAGATCCATCCACAGCTATTTATCATGACAGCTGAAGTACTGAGGCCGTTATCTGCCAGAACCAGGGCACAGCCTACCACTCTTCACCTGAACTCTCTCAGCCTCTTTCCCTAAACACCTGCTATGGGCCACTCAAAGAGACACCCTGGATGAAGTGACCTTTGGGGTGTCCTCTCACAAGGCATTCTTCCATAAATTAAAAAAAGGGCTGAATAAAAGGTTCAGTAGAACAGTAGTGCTGCTTCAAGCAGTATTTTCTACTTTTTAAAGGTCACAATATATTAAATGGATATATTTCTCATTTTCTGAAATATGTGCAGAAGTTCCCAATTATTATGTAACTCATACTACTTTTATCATTTTTTTTTCTTAATAGAGGATTTACACAAGAGATTTATTCAAGATAATATATTATTTCCATATCAAGTTGAATTTTGTGGATACCAAAACACTCACTGTATTAGATTTAGTGAAATTATCTGCCCATTTCACAGACTTCCTTATAGCATGCATCCTCCTAGAACGCTTGTGAAAAAACAGTTGCCACCTCCTGTTAACTACAACCTTCGGAACTGACCAGAACACAATGACAGAGAAGCGACCAAAAACCAGTGACTGAAACAAGGGCAAATAATGCACAATGCACCACCACACAGATCAGTAGATATTCCGTAGCGGAGAAATGGGGAGTCATGCTGGAGTTTCAAGTAATTTGTTTTCATATTTCAGCCTTGTGCATAATACATACAAGCTATGCTATTCAGCAAACAGGGAACTGATGTGCATACGCTTCCATGCAATGAAACAGACAAGATACAATCCCCGATTTTTCAACACAGTGTGTCAAAATCAACAGAAATTCCACTGAGACGACCACCAGCAGCCCTTCAGAAAGTTCAGCAATTTAAATAATCGAACTGAAGTCAACAAAAAGATGAGAAAGTACTGCCTTTCAGACAAGAAAGCATTCCTTGTTCAAGCACATGCTTAAATGCATGACACTGAAGCTAGTAGTATCATGAACATTAGCAAAGACAACTGTATGCACTTCATTCCTATTCAGGATACGACTTAAAATGCTAAAATATCTTCCTACATTGGAATTTACACACCTGAAGTTAGGCACTTGAGTAAATAACTTACTAAACAGGGGAATCAAAGAATGATTTTAGATCTAAATTCAGCAAGCGTTCATTCAAGTTCACGTTCAAGAGATATTTCTTGGGAAATACCATGCATATTCACCGTTGGGAGCACTATGCCAAAGCATATGCATATGGGTGACGAAGCCAGTGAAATTATAAAAAAAGGAAGGTTTCTTAACACAGTGTTTCAATTCTTCCAGAAATGATGTGCTTGCTGCCTTTTTTTTTAATGCAGTCTATTAAAAATATATTAATATTAAGTAATCAAAGAGACATAAATTTTAAAAGGAATACTTTAATACAGATCATTATTTCAATTTCACAGTAATTCATTTGAGAAATGTTCCTAATTAATTTAACATTCATTTTTAATTGCCAGAAGATTAAATGGATTCATCTCTCTCTTGCTGCATAAGGCTAAATTAATAGCTTTAAATGCCCTTTATATTTATGGCAAGTTATTTTGGCAGTTTATTTTAGCGGAAAAAAAGAAGTCCTTTTGTTTCTGCAGGAAAAAGAGTAAATGAAACCTGTGGAAGAGCAAAAAGAACTGTGCAATGAGTCTATTCTTTTATTAAGGGCTCTTGACCAATGACTACCAGGAAAGCTTCTCAGGAAACTGAAAGGAGGGGTAAAGCAAGCTACCTACTACATTTTTGCCAAATGCTCCTTAATTCCATTCTCAGAAAATAAAGTAATTCCTGTTAAAACAGTAGGCAAAAGGATTTAAAAACAGCACTTAGGAGGACTGGCACAAGCAGCATGTTACTTTGCTTAAAATTGTTCCTGAAATTGGTGTACATAGTGTGGACATTACTTGATCCCACAGCAGTCCCTCTCACCTTTCCAATTTAACAGGTGACTTAACTGAGGAGGAAGCAGAATTGGTGATCGATTCACAAGTTTAGAGAACAAAAAAANAAGACAACTGTATGCACTTCATTCCTATTCAGGATACGACTTAAAATGCTAAAATATCTTCCTACATTGGAATTTACACACCTGAAGTTAGGCACTTGAGTAAATAACTTACTAAACAGGGGAATCAAAGAATGATTTTAGATCTAAATTCAGCAAGCGTTCATTCAAGTTCACGTTCAAGAGATATTTCTTGGGAAATACCATGCATATTCACCGTTGGGAGCACTATGCCAAAGCATATGCATATGGGTGACGAAGCCAGTGAAATTATAAAAAAAGGAAGGTTTCTTAACACAGTGTTTCAATTCTTCCAGAAATGATGTGCTTGCTGCCTTTTTTTTTAATGCAGTCTATTAAAAATATATTAATATTAAGTAATCAAAGAGACATAAATTTTAAAAGGAATACTTTAATACAGATCATTATTTCAATTTCACAGTAATTCATTTGAGAAATGTTCCTAATTAATTTAACATTCATTTTTAATTGCCAGAAGATTAAATGGATTCATCTCTCTCTTGCTGCATAAGGCTAAATTAATAGCTTTAAATGCCCTTTATATTTATGGCAAGTTATTTTGGCAGTTTATTTTAGCGGAAAAAAAGAAGTCCTTTTGTTTCTGCAGGAAAAAGAGTAAATGAAACCTGTGGAAGAGCAAAAAGAACTGTGCAATGAGTCTATTCTTTTATTAAGGGCTCTTGACCAATGACTACCAGGAAAGCTTCTCAGGAAACTGAAAGGAGGGGTAAAGCAAGCTACCTACTACATTTTTGCCAAATGCTCCTTAATTCCATTCTCAGAAAATAAAGTAATTCCTGTTAAAACAGTAGGCAAAAGGATTTAAAAACAGCACTTAGGAGGACTGGCACAAGCAGCATGTTACTTTGCTTAAAATTGTTCCTGAAATTGGTGTACATAGTGTGGACATTACTTGATCCCACAGCAGTCCCTCTCACCTTTCCAATTTAACAGGTGACTTAACTGAGGAGGAAGCAGAATTGGTGATCGATTCACAAGTTTAGAGAACAAAAAAAAAAGTAATGTTTTTCCATATCTATATTTCCCCCATCTCCTGTGACTATGTTCAAAGAGGCACTGTACTACCTCATTTATAGTGTTCTGGAAAATATATATATCATGGACTGAATGAGACCTCCATTTTAATTTGAATTATTTATGCATGGAACTATGCCTTTATCCAAGCCAGTCTGGCTACTTATCCACCACACACTTAGTTCTTTTGCATAATGCTCATGGCACTTACTTATGAGGCAAAGCCCTTACTGAGGCAGTGGTTTGTTTTTTGAATTCAATAACTTAGAGCAGTATAAACAGAAGTTTTAATCCATCCCTGGTCAACCATCATGCTAGCGAGTCCAGGTCCATCTTTTTCTCTGTTGAGCCCAAATGATCCTCAATGCTTTTCAATGCAGCAAAACATAGCCTTTATAAACAAGCTGGGTTATCAATGTCTGTTTGAAGTAACTTCTGCCTGGCATAAGTGTTTTGAAATCAAGAGGTGCATATTTATCACAGATCAAGCACACAAAGAACAGTGAGTCTGTGTACTCCACTTTATAGCGTGCTTCTCTCTCCATATGCCCACTAGCATAGCTGTTACATCTACTTGCATCTTCAGCACCTAAATGCAGATTACTTCAACATTACTGCAGACCTTGACCCAGGATCTGAAAGGCATAGAATTCAGAATAGTTTGCTTTCCAGAGAATTGCCATTTGGCTAAATAAACAATTGCCAGTTCAGCTGTGTTGTTTTCAGGGGTTTTGTTTTAACCCTGCGTGGAGATCACTGAAACCTGTCACACACTACATAACAAGTTTGACCTCATAACTTAGGTTTCTGAGTTTTGCTTTCACCATTATATCAGGCATCGCAAGTCTGACACTTTCCCCAGAACTCCATGACAGAGGCTTGGAAATACAAAGTGAAAATTTGAATTTTCTGAATACTTTCAGCCCTCCCAAATGCTTTATCCCACTTGACCAAAAATCAACGTTCATCAAATCACAGTGAGTTGTTCTACTAAGTTAATTTATAGAAAGCTGCCTCAGCAAATCAACGTCATTTCTTAAAAAATAAACAAATAATTGGTGTTTAAAAGAATTTTAAAATTACAGAAAACCTCATATTTTACTTCCAGTAACCATTTCAACTGAGTGAACAAGCATAGGGCCTACGTCATAAATCGCTATTTGTAAAAATTAGAAAAACATATAATTTTATTAGGCATTAAATTAACTACATAGAAAGAATGAGAAAACATTAGGTTGTCTCCGATTTTTTTTCTAATAGACAGTACTGCATTTAAATGAGCACTATAATTCTTAGACTTTAATTCAAACAAACCTAATTGTGCATGGTTCACTTTGAACACGATAAAAATGTAAAGCATACATCAATGGATTTAATATTTACTGCGCTACTTAACTGCATTTCAAACAAGCAAAAAAAAAAAAGTATTGTTTGATGGGTTCCTTTTCTTCATAAATAACAATATCCTAGTCAAAGATCATGGGAAATTTTGCCAACAGTAAATTTCACTGTTTTATGTATTTTTTTTAATATTATTTTAGTTCCTTGTTAATAAAAGAAATAATGGTGCTACAGATAATTCAAATTGCTCATTGCAAATAAATGTCAGTTCTATATCTACTTGCAGTTAGATTAAATGTTAATGAGTTACAGGAAACACCACAAAATGTGTCCACTAACACATCAGCACAAAACACTAAAATACCAAAACGGAATGATTAAATAAATTTGAAAGGCAGCAATTTAACAGATTACTAATCCCATCATTTATATTACCTTTTATTTGTAAAAAGTAAAGAATGGAGATGGCAGCAGCAGTTTATTGCACCAGCAGTATTTGCACCTCAGCAAGGGCCAACATGAAGAGTTAGACGCTATTTATATCCACCTAAGATTTCAAAATATTTTTTAACATGGAACTGGAAATACCCAGATTTTGTGCTAGCTCAATGTAATAAAAGTCTGAAATTCACACTGTTCTATGACAGTACATTTTAATCTTCCTTTATTCTCCATCTTCTGAGTCTGATTAAAACGCAGCTCAAAACAAGCACAACAACTCAAGAACTGGAGGGGGGGGGCAGGGGGAAGGGAGGTCATAGTTCTTACTGGCATCATGTTATTTTCTTTTTCTTAACATTTTCTTTAACAAAAGATCCTGACTATAACTTCCTGAAATAATTCTTTCTATTGTAAACTGCTCTAATTTGTTTTTCCAAGATAGAAAAGGACTAACACTTACGCTTTCAGTTTTTTGGGGCAGAGCTTCATTTGATTAAACAATAAAACTGCTTTGTGAAGCTTTTCATCCCCAGCATTTCAAAATCTAACAGAGCTCTCTTCACTAAAGCTAATTATTAGAAGCGCCTACTACCTCCTACCCCAAACCTGGCCCAAACACCGGACGGAGCAGACCAGCCCCAGGCTGGTACAAACCAAAAAAAGTACAAACCAACCTCTTACAATCTCAGAATACTATTGGCAGTGTCAATTTTCATACCATTAGAATTAGCCAGCATTTTGGTACCATCAAAAGAACAGTTATGTAGATGAATTTCCAGGTATTAGTCTTCACATCCTCTTTTAGATGAACTATAGCCATCACCCATAATTCATAACATGGCAGGCAAAATATTTAGAAGCGATACATCAACTGAACTAGCTAGCAAAACTGGATTAAATTTCTGTTCCTCTAGAACATTCTGCACCGAGACACAAGTATTGCTGTGAGTGGCAATCACATTATTCCAGGCTATACCTGGAATATTCTGCTGGAACAAATGTAGAGCCAAGTTAGATCAAAGGTTCCTGCTAACTCTGCCTCTGGCAGGGGCCAATATTGAATACTCAGTGATATATGTAGTGTAGGTAATACTTTCCCTGAATATATCCCAACACCTGCCAAATGGTCCTTTGGGCAGTTTTTTGATTCCTTTGCCCTCAGGACTGAGGTTTCTTGAAAACTCTGGTTCCTGGTTTCTTAGAAAACTCCGTCGTGATATTCTACATTTACAGATATTTTCACACAGCAGGACTCAAACCTATACTAGACAAGTGCTAGACAATTTACCAAGCCAAGTAATTTTTAGCCACTTTCTTCACTACTGAATAAGCTTATTCACCTGAAACTATATGCCATCTCTTCTACCACAGTAACCTCTCTTGTTAGTTTGCAATTCCTGTTCCAGAGTTTTTCAGCTGTTGCTTCACTCACCCTCCTGCTCAGTAACAGTAGTTCCCTGGACAAATTGGAGTCATCCATCATTTGCTTTGTCACTGCTCTTGTCCCTGAATCAAAGTCTAATCTGCTCAGACACTAGCATTTGCTAGATTCCCATCATAACATAACTGACGTGATTTAGAGGCATATAGTGCTGAACAAAGCCTAACAGACATTGTTAACACTCCAACTCAGCTACTGAACACAAGCTAGTGAGCTTGTGTCTGGATTCTGAATGCAAGCTAATGTTTATTGTACTTTTCTAAGATTATCTGCTAGATTTCTTGATGCAAAAATTTCTGTCCCCAGCAATACCCTTCAAGATTTCTTCCCTGGTAGACAGCAAGAAGTGCTTTAATGTGTTAATTTTTTCTTCTTTTTTGGGTTTTTTTTTGGCTCTATATGAAAGCAAAAAGTTCCTTTCTTTTTCCCTCCCACTAACATGAGGTAATGAATCCATTTTGCTAGTTTACCTACTTCATTCATGAAACAGCCAAACTTAATACACCCAACTGTTAGTCTTAGTCTTCACTTAAGAAGACTTTCCCGAAGGAACTCAGATTTGCAACCATTATCTTCTGTTCTGCTTAAAATTTCTCTACCTTCCCTGAAGTTAAAACTCACCAGCCCCAAGTTCCATATACTTCTCTTCTACCCACACTACCCTGTTCCCCAGGCTAGTAATGCCATTGCTGCAGAAGCCTTATAGATGGCAGCAGTGTCCAACTTAAAATAATAATAATAACAATAATAATAACAACAATAATAACAAAAAATATCCCAAAGCATCCAACTGATAGTCTCTTCCTTCCAGCCTTTTACTGATGCTACCCTAATTCTCTTCACTTTTACTTTTGGAAGTTCTAATAAAAAAAAATGTTGTAAGGTATTTTAGACAGTCCTTTGCATTCTGCATACCTTTTTTAAGTTGCTGGGATGTATACTGCACTTGCTCACTGAAAAGCTTTGTGTCACCTTCTGTGAACTCTTATCTTCACTTACACAAACAAGCCTGAGGAAGATAGTATTCTGGATTCTTTGTAAAAATCTACATTTCATTAGCTTCTGTCTGAGCTGGTCATTTTCTTGCTTGACAAATTCTAAATACTTTGGTGAGGAATAATTATTTTTCTTCCAATAGCTAAATTCTTGTCCCAGGTCTCAATCCTTTACAGGCTCCTTCTGGGACTTTAGTTAGCCCACTCAGATTAGTGTCTGCAACAAGTCTTACTCTGACAGAAAGCATACCTGATTTTGGGTTTGCAAACCTAATCCTTTCTAATAAGCTTTATTACCTGTTATTACAGAGAATCTAGTGAGGATTCAGAAGCCCCACTGGAAGAGGTATTACAGAAAACACACAGTTTGCACCCCACTGCATTCACAAGATTACAACACCAGCACAGATCCAGCAATGATTTCAGGTTCTCAAATCTCACTCAAGACAGAGATTAAGCACCACTTTGCCTCTGAGGGTCTGCGTTGCAGCTTCTGAATGTAATTAGATGATTTCTTTCCCCTACTGAAATGCAGTCAGCACTTAACCTACCTGATTACAAATTTAACAGGGAGACATTGAACAATATTCAGGCAAATCCAGTCACTACTTGAGCAGTCGGCAATGCATTTGACTAGTAAGCAAGCAAGTTCACTTGCCTGAAGTTTTAAGTGTGATCAAGCCATATTATACTGTTACTTCTTCAGTACCTGTGGTGTTGGGAGTAGGGGCTATTGTTACCAAAGGATAAGAAAAACCTGCGTAATACTAATCCATACAGACCTGAGACTTCCACATTGCACTCCAGAACCCAAGCGCAAAGTTTAAGTGCAGCACTACACCAATGCCTGGGCCAACTTCACAACTATACCCATGTTTATGCAAAATCCAAGTAAGCCATGCCATTGATAAATCAGTGGCTTCGCAATCACCTCTTTTTCACTGTAGCATCCGATGCCCAAGCAGCAGATAAACTCCCCATCACACTAGGTCACAGCTGCTCAATTAGTTTCCTTCAAGATCCAACCGTTAATTTCTCTTGAGGTCTACTCAACAGGAAACAACCTGCGAGCCCAAACTCTGCTGCCCTCAGAGCTGGAAACAAGGCTAGCACACTACAGCCAATCTCCAAGAGACCAAGGAAGTCATAAGAAACATGAGCCTTTCTTCATTTGAGTTCACCGTAAAGGCTCACATCATAGTCAAGGCAGAGAAGCAAGAAGGTTTAGTGTTTGGTTCCTGTGAAGTATTTTAGCTTACAGTTATAAAAGTCAACAAGTAAAAGTATCTATTTCTCTCCACTAACAATAACAGGAAATGGAAGCCACTAATTCAGACTCTGGTGAAGATGCTTAAAGTAAAGTAGGATGGAAACTATTATTGTGGCTTAGATCTAGACTAGACCTATTCTTTAGGCATTTCTCCACTAACCAATACAGATATAAGTTTGAACACTTACGCACATTTTAATAACGTTTATTCCAGGTCTGATTTTCTCTCCCTCTGCATTTAACTCTCACTGACATTAATGAGAGCTGCGTGTGTGTGTGTGTGCAGAACTGACTCCAGGCATTTTTACAGCTTGATTTTTTTAGTGTAATTAGAAAAACACATTGAAATGCTTAATCTGTGTGTTTTGAGAGAAATGTTTCATAGTGGCTAATTAATGCATAGAATTTACATTTAGAAAACTAGTATCCTGGCACTGCAATAATCAAAATATTTGCAGAAATCACAATAGACAGAAAAATAAGATTATAAATGGTTTCCTGGCAAGTGTTTGTGAATATCTTGGTTTGTTTGGTTTAGATGGGTTTTTTTGCTTGCTTGTTTTTTGAACCACAGTTTTGGATACACTTCAGTTTATTAACCAAATAAAAAACTATCTGCAGCTGAGTGAACCACAACCGTATGTCTTTTCAAGAGGAGGAGGCAAACCTGGAGGCTGTAATTTTAAGTTACTCACCTTTTTCTTTGTAAGAAACAATCTGCAATCAGTGCACAACATTATGCCAGTCAAATAATTTATTTCCTTTATCACATCTCTATTTGTGAGTGTATTTACTTATAGCCTAGTTCTGCTGTTGCAAGTCTACAAGACTTTAAACTCTCAAAACACAGTAAAGGACACTCATAAGACAGGCTGTGTTCTATGCTATCTAAAATTGGTTGCCGTAATATTATAGACATTATCTGGCACACAAGATGAAAGCAAAGCTTTTACAAAAAGCCTCTTACACTGAAATAAAGAATTAAACTTTGGGACTAGAAGAATCAGAGAAGGAAAACAAAGTGGAAGGAAAAAGTCTCTGTAGAGGTGAAAAGAAGAAGAATAAACCTTCTAGTTTGCTAGACTTGATGATGTGTTGTTAAAACACCCCTTTCCAGCTGCATGTCTGCTTTGACTATTAGTTTTTGTTTTGTTTTTTGAGAGACTTCATTTTGTTCAGTTCCTTTTGGGACTTTACAGCCAAATCTTTTCCTGGAGTTGGCCCAGAAGTTCAGCTCTTTAACACAAGATGTTTTGCAATCTTAAGAGGTTTCTAACCAACTCAAACACTGAAAGAGAAGAGAGAGATCTAGGTAGGAAAGAAAAAAAATCATATTACACCCACATTTCTACATCCTAATCTTAGTTATAAATTGAATCCAAATAAAGTACTGTAGGGTCTGATGCTCAAAGTTTTCCTTATTTCCTTATCAACTTGCTTTAAAAGTAAACGTCAGGTTTCCCCCTGAAACTTTAAGCACTTCAAGAATAGTTTTTATTTCATTGGAGCTGTAGTCTTGTTCTTTTTGCACACTAGCTATACACATCCTAAAGTCCATAATTTCATAGACACACAATCTCACCTTAAGTGAGTTCATCACCATCGGAGATGATCCTTGAAAAATGCAGTAGGCTGCCTTTTTTTTTTTATTCCCAGAAAAAATATATGGCATTTGGATTTAATCCGTCTCACTACCTGATGTCAGAGTAAGTTTTGTGGTTCACAGTTACGCTTTTTCACAAAAAGCGGAAGGAACAAGCCCTCTTTCCTACAGATTGCATACTGCATCACCAGTTCCCCCATTTCTCCTCTCACCTCACGCTTGCTCCATAACATTAGCTGTTTATCCTTCTTAGCACTTTTCTCAAGCTCCCTGAACCCCTTGCTACATCACACCATTGACAACTGGAACAGGCAGCATGTTCCATGACCACTTTGGGTTACATACTACAAGTAGCTAGCCAGACTGTGTGTTTCCAAGCCAGCAGACCAAACAGACCAGCAACACTGTCAGCCTTTCCCCCACAGAGGGCTTTAATTTGTGTCTCCTTTATTAAACAGATTTTCATAAGGCTTGCAGGAGCTTCAGTTTTCTTAGAGGACTCCGTTCCTCTCTCAGATTTGGGCATTTCACTCAACAAGAGCAGAAGTAGTCAGGGGATGGACAAGCACCAGGTTAAGAGAGAGGTGATTTCCCCTGCATAGGAGGGAATTTTGACGTGCAACTCAGTGAAACAATAGGATTCCTACAACATTGTATTTTCATGACAGACTTTTACATGTACATTATTTTAAATTATGAAATCCAGTGAATGTATTATCATCGGAAAACCACAGTCCTTTCTGATGACATCTGAACCAGCCAGATTTGATTTTCAAAGACATTAAGCACTTGCCACTCCTCACCTCTGCAAATCAAAGGATGTGTTTCCAAGAATAACTCTAAAACATCCAAACATTGCTTTGTCACTGTGGCAGGACTGTATATCTTTTTACAGAGCTCTATGAAAAAGCAAAATACAAGAAAACAAAATTAAATTTAAAAAAAAAAAAACAACACCAAAACACAGATCCACAGCTCCACAAATAAGTGGCCTACTCTGAAATGTTTTCAGCATTTACCTTTATACTAGGTAAGTGTCCCGTAACTAAGAAAAAAAAAAATGGTTTTGACACTTAGTAGCTATTAAGCATGGATAGCTTTTAGCTATTAAAGATGCTTCGGACACATGCAACCACAGTTTTCAAAGAATTCAGCTCTGTTGCTGTCCAGAGCTTGCACTAGCATGGAGGTGAGATATGTTGCTCTCATATCCTGTGACTACACTGCCCTGCTGGGTTGTACCATGCTGCCCTACTCAGCTGAGGCACACCATCTTCCAAGCAGACCAATAATCTCAACTATTCTTATTACAGATGCTGTATATCAGGGAGCCCTCAGACATAAGAAACACTCGGAAGACATTGCAACACCCCCAATAAGGCCTTGAAAGTAGTTCCCCCCCACCACCCAGCCGACATCACACAAAACCCATAGTTCACAAGAGACTGATATCCTGATGCCAGGCACTCCAGTCACTTCAGGGACTCTGCCCTGCCTGCTGGCACCATGCAGTTCACCCAGGGATGTTCTCCAGCACACAGAACCTAACATACACTGTCAATTTTGCTGGAGGCTGCCCCAAGATCACAGAGGCAGCCACACTGTAACGGTCTGGACATGTAACACTAGCATCGCAACTGGAACAACCTGCAGTGGTTTGCAAATCTGATGCAAAAGGCACCACTGTGACAACACCACAGGAACTGGCACAGACCTGAAAGCAGGTGGGGCCCCATTTCTGGGCCTGTAATCTCATCCACAAGCAGATGAGCATCAGTCTTACAAAGCTGACCCCACAAATCTGTGGCACAGCAATTACCCATTGGCAAGTCCAATCTTAATGCCTGCTAGACCAGGCATCCAAGCAGTTCTCCCTTTTGCTATCCATCATTTGAGATGCCCAAGAAAACAGCACAGCAGTCAGTAGGGCACTACCACAAGTGCCAATTTCCATACAATCCCACTTGAAAGGGCCATTGCGCCTATTGTCATAAAGAGTACTGTTTCATCACACCACAGAGTTTCAAAGATCACACATACAGCACCATAGTTTTTCTTCATACAAGATTAGTTAAAAGATTGGCTAGCACTTCTTAAGAGGAAAAAATATCCTGCAAGAGAGGATGCTACAGTGACCCCATTTGTACTCTTCGATTGGAATGTCAAAACAACCCTAAAGGAGATTAGTACAGCTCTTCCAAGCCTGCCAACTGAAAAGCACATTAAGATGAACGGAGATGCCAAACAAATGTGTGTTGAAAAAGGACCTGGAGCAAGCAAAGTCTGAAAAAACCACAGTCAAAGTTGATGAGTTACATTCAATATGTAGGCCACGCACGAGTTCTTCACCACTCTGCCTCAATTTTACCCATGTGAAAAGCCAAGTGCCACACTAAACACACAGACATCTCCAACAGATTTGCTTTGGTGGATAACGTCATTCTATAAAGATTTTTTGAAGAGAAAATGCTGTGCAGAAACAGGCTGAGCAAACCCTGAAATTTTGAAACACTGTTGAAATTTCAATAGATTAGAGAAAGCATTTCTTTTTCTGTTTCTTTTTCTTTTTTTTGGTTAAAAAAGAAAAAATGCCAAGCCATCTTGCTCTCAACTGAAGCTTTCAATTATAAACATAAAAAATAATTCCAAAAGCTGCAGAGTTGAGAAAATTCTGAATAGCCTAAACGTTGAAGCGAGGCAGGGGAAGTGGAGAGGTAGACTCCAACATCAGATTAACTCTAACCCTTATTCAAATATGGAAGTCATTCCTACTCTAAAGGTCCAGTTGAACAAATATGCTGTGAAGAAGAGCCTCACATTGTAAGAATATGAAACAGATGATTTCTGCTGAACTTAGTATTATGCACTGAAGAAACTGGTCGAATTGGCAAAGAACCTTTTTGGTAACTAAAAATACACTGTAAAAAGTAGAGATTTGCCCTGTATTGCACAAGAGAGATTGTGTTTTACACCAAGAAATCTTATGCTAAAATAGTATAGTAAATTCTATGAATAGATGCCTACCAGTTTCCACACAGATTTCAAAGACCCAACAGAAAAGATATGTTAACCTGAAGTTCACAGCTTCAGCTTTCAAAGGCTGCATTAAATCACATAGGCCTACACTTTCCCCTTGCCTGTATCCTGTAAAGAATGTTGATGTATTCCTACTCAATGGGAAGATTTGACGCAAAACCAAAGTACCCAAAATACTGAGATATAAAATCCCCAGAGTAAGGGAATTAAGAGAAAAGGCTCCAGTAGTAATCTTAACCAATCTTACAAAAAAGAAGACACAATATCAGCTTTCATCACACAACTGTCTGACAATGATCAGCACAACTATATACAATATAACAAGGGTAATACTGAAAGACGTTAATTATTTGTAACCAAGTCAGATTATATTAGTACAAAACCAGGAATTCATTTAATACATCTATTGTTTAATACTTAATTCTGCTTCTGTGTTTGCATATTTGTCTTTGTCCACAGACCACCCTACAAATTCTCTCCCCGCAGACGACTCCCCAGGTAATGCAGAGGCCACATACAGGTTACTCAACCAGATTGTTGGTAGGCACGGCAAGAGAACAGCTTCAGGAACTCAAACTTCCATTGATCTGTGTTCTNAAAAAAAAAAAAAAAAAAAAGAAATTGAAACCAAAGGGGAAAACCAAGCAGACAAGAATCCTTTGCTCTAGCCAAAGGAAGTTGGATCTAACAACCCATCTGGCCTAACAGCACTGTTTCAAAAAGTTGACTAGCTGCTATACCTTAGAGGCAGGTAGAAAGAATGGAGTATAGACAAGAGCAAACCGTATTCCATCACTGGACGGATCTAGATTTTGTTTAGAGTTGTTACTGAGGTGTATGAACATACACATAATTTAAATAAAAAAACACTGCTTGCAATAGGAATGGAAAACAATATGTTTCTTTTTCAAAGAGGAGGGGAAAATGCCGTTCTCACGTTGATCAGTGCCCTCTTCCTCAGCTCCTTTTAGTCAGTCATTCCAGAAGAAACAGAAGAAAAGGATTCCATGTCCCTCTCCTAAAGAAGGTATTTGTGTTTACATTGATCAGGATTGAGAAAGCGCACATCAGAGTAACTGAGAATAAGGTAAAAAGCTGTCTAAAGTGCTACAATAATCACTGTTTCCCCCAAAGTTCATGGAGGGAGACATTTCCAAGCTGACATGAGACACCTAATTTCCAACAACTGAAACCAACTGTCCAAAAAGACGACACAGCCTTTAAATGTAGCAGCATGCTGGTGAAATAAGAAGCAAGCACCAGACATAATCCATTGCTATCCCATTGTTTGTAGCATTTACATGGTACAGAAGTTTACAACCAGATCCACAACATAGTACTTCAAAAAGCTCCTCAATATTCCTGTTGATCCTCCATTGGATTCTCCCTGAAATGGTACTAGAGTTATGAAAACAAATCTTCCATCTGACCAAGCCTCCTCCTGTAGAATCACATGCTCTTTCTTGTAACTTACCTGATGCACTGCAGGGAAGTTCCTGAGGCATTCACATTTGTTACTACAAAAAAAAACCAAAAGATCTCCAACCTAGGAAACCTATATTCTGAGAGACTTAAAGGCCACTGAATTTACAGACTGTTGTTAAAGAAAAGCAGTCCAGCATCCAAAGGAAATTATTTTTGGAATATGGTTTTGAAAGGAATTGCTGCGTGCTGGAAATCTGTCTTTGTAACACAGTAGTAAGAAAGCATAAGTGCTTCTCCTGTAATTGCATATCTATGATCTGATAGTATATCCTGAAAGCAACTATATTTCCTTAGAAAGAATACCACCACAAAAATTTATATATTTAAATTTAAAAAGGACTCAAGCCTGCATAGTCCAAAATTCATAATCACTTCATGAAATTAACGATAACATGTGGCACAGCTTTGCATCACGCCACTTTCTAAGGCCCCACCTGCAGTTCCTTTATTACCGCGATTGATTTTTTTTTTAATCAGTAGACTGAAATAAATATTGCGCCACTGCAACTGATCCTACCTGAAGTGTCACTGCCCTTTGTAGTACTTCACCTAAAGTTAGTCCAGAGACAATCTGCAGTCTGCCCACTGTACAGAAGTACGCCTGGAGCACTATTCTAACACCCAAGGATTAAGGTTGGTGACATAACCTGTTCTAGGTTTTACTAAATTATTAAGTAATATGATAAAAAAAAAAAGAAAAAAGAAAAAACCCAAGAGATAAGCTTGAACCCGAGACAGATTTATACCCAATATAATAGTCTCAAATCTAGAACAGCCCTTCAGAACTGAGACATTGTTAAGGATTTTTAAAGATTTTTAAATCACTGCATAAAAGCAAATTTTTCCCATTATAATAGCATTAAAAGGTCTGGAGCAAGTTTACACATTATAAGAACACTGCTCTCCCTCTCAGGAATTACTTACACAAGGCATCTTCCTCCAACCTGCCTTGTCTCTTCCCTTCACATCCCAAAAACATGAATAATTTGTCCAAACACAATTTTGTCCCTGAAGTAGAAGTATCAAACATACTATGACATCTATTTCACTATGTTACTTTTCAGGTAGAAAGCATTCAGATATTATTAGAGGTTTATACTGCCACTGATAAGAAGCTCATCTCTTATATTCTAGAACCTTTCCTAATGAAAGAAAATAAAAGGAAAAAAAAAAAAGGTCTTTTACAGGAGAAACTGAGATTAGGAACACTCTTTTTGTAGCGGGCTAATAGTGGATTCTAACTTCCCCAACATCTGAGGTTTTTGTCTCTTAAAGCCCAGCACCCACTCTGCATTATTCAGACTGGCCCTTTGCATAATGAGCTATCCAGCAGCTCCATTCTACCTCATTTCCCCTCTATTTCCTCTACAGCCAGGAATTTGACTGCCTGATCTAGCGTAACAGCGATGTCAGTTAGCAACATGAAATCAAGAAGCAGCAGCAAGTGGTAACAAGATGTTCCCTGATGTCATCACCAAGGAATTAATAATACACTATAACTTTTGTTTGGGATATTTTTGTTTGATTTGTTTTTCTGTTTGTTTGTTTAACATGCTGATTCACTGAACCATAATGCAGGCCAGTTTGTGTCTGCAGCTGAAGCCAAGATCAGATGGGAAGAAGCACGCTTTTGTCCAGTCACCTTACAGAAACCCTACACTCGTAGAAGACAAGCAAGATGAGCGCTCAAATACAAAGGAACCCTCAGTCATCGTACCCTCAAAGCCGAATCAGCTTTTTCAAATAAAAAGAGCACAACTGCACCGCTTTGTACTTTTACAGCAAGATGCGTGAGAAAGGCTCACTCCTCTAAGTTCTGAGTGTGCTAACGTCAACAGACTGATGAACATCAGCCCCTACAGCGTTAACAATACCAGAGAAACTCAGGTGGAACTCAAAGAAGAATCCAAAGTTTCATGAAGAAATAGAACAAAAGTAACAGTAACTGCAATAAAACAATGAATGCAAACAATTGCTAAAAGCAGTGCACATTTTATAGACTTTTATTACCTGTATCTCTGTATAAGGTGTTTTGATACTGAATTACCTTAATGACAACGAAAGTGTTGCACTGAGTATCAAGACCATGAGAAAATACCATCCCTTCTTATTTCATCTGCCGTTCCAGCTGTCCTTCCTCTTCCTCAACAGCACAGAAACTAATGCTCTTTATTAGGCATTATTATTCAAATCTGCTTATAACATATGGCAGATGCACTTTGCTAATCAAGAGTTGTCATCAGAATACTCTGGGACTTCAAGGGAAAGAGAATGCAAAGCAAAATGGTAGCAGACATCTCAGCCCTGCTGCCCACAGAACTCGTAGCAGGATGAGGGCCAGAGTGCCAAACTCCACATATACACAGCACTGTATGAGAAAGAAAATAGATGCATATACATTTCAGAGAGCAAAATCACTACGTTGTCATACTCAGACTAGGAAAAACACTTTGAAAACATAGTACATGAAATTATCTCAGTCTTGGAAGATACATGTAACAGCTTCTTCTGGTACACAGCTAACTCTTCACTTTAACCCTGCAAATAATCTAACTTTTCTTCAATGCATTTTGCCCTCTCTTCCATTTTGAAGTAAAATTACAAGGCAGTTACAACGGGGAAAGGGCAAAACTAATAAAAATCTCACTTTACATCTGCAACCTATGTTATTTCCTACACAGTAGTTTAATGTCCTGACTGCCTCCAAACATTTCTATTGCTGTTAACATCTGCATGTTCACTGTTAAATAAAATCCTGCAATAATGAAAATAGTTATTTTCCATCCTTATCATCTAATTTCATCACCATCATTCTTACTGTCAGTTTGGGGTAGAAAAGATAGAGATTCTGTTCTCAAGTGCACTCGTCCCATCCCTAATAAAAATCAATTCGGTCTTGATTAAAATTACACGTGTCTATAGGAGGTCAAGACATGGTGAGCTCCAATTGTTTCCTGAATGAAAACTAATTTGCCAGTTATTGTCCAAAATAAATTATACATGAGTATAATCAAAGTTAATTGAAGAACGCTGCATGGTTTGAGCTCATTAAAATCCTCACAAATGCCAACATTAAACATACTGTTTGGGGCTTTAAGGAAAAAAGTGTCTTCTTTTACCTTGCAAACAGCTATTAATATAAGTGGGAATTCCTCAAAGCTATATTAATAATACTCAGAGCAACTTCTCTGGTTACATGGAGGTAGCACATGAAAGAACCCTCCTTCTTGGAACACTGTGTTTTCAAACCTGTTGGCTTAATCCATATTCTGCATTTCAAATGAAATCTTGGTCATACAAGTCACTAGGAGTTGTAACATTATGGATTCCAGGATGTGATGTGTGGGTCACAGAACAAGAACCCATTTGAGCACAAGTCACAATGCTCCTCCATGAGCTTGTAACTTCTGGTTCAACTAAAGCAGTCCATTAGCAGGCCAAGCAAAACATTAAACTGTAGATTTTTCAATTGCAAGCCTACAAAATCTCTCAGAAATTTGTTCCTTAGCTACCTTCTCTGCAAATACTTTGAATCCTAAGAATGGAATAAGTTTAGCCTGAATTTGTAGGTTTGATCTGCTCAGACCTTGATCTGTGAGAAACGCACCTCTCCTTCTCCCTGAAATCACTTACCTACTATATACCATACCTATTACTTACAGGTTATGACCGCAGAGAAAACAAGGAAGCCCTTTAAAATAAGCTCCCAGGAAATAAGCAGGTTTGGCGTTATCTTTGTTTTGCCACAAAATTTCTTACCATTTATATGCTGATCCAAATACTACCAAGAGGACTGTATCACCGAGTATCAGCAGCCAGTATGCCCAGAGCAAAACAAGCTGTGTGAAACCACACTTTTGTAATGTAAATGAACACCAACACACCATAATTTGACCACAATGTGTTGTTTTTAAACATTACCGCCTCTCCTTAGATCCAGGCTTTCAGAAATAGCTAATGTTTCCAAAGAGCTTAAAGGCATGGCAGCCTGCCTGACCTTCCCTGACAACCTCCTCTTCGGGACTTCAGCTTGGCTTTCCTCTGCGACCAGCACCAACCGACAACCCGGAGACACCCCGCAACGACACCTCGGGGGGCCTCCGCCATCAACGGAACTTTCAAGTGTCTCCAGGCAGGAAGTTCTTGTTCCAGAGCTTTCCAGAACGCCTCCTGAGGGGGCACACGCACACCAGCCCCTGCCCTCCGCTGCCGCCTGAAGGGGCACGTGCCCGCCGGCCCCCTGCCGCCAGCGTCCGTGGTGACCGAGCGGCCTCAGGCTCCCCGGCAAGGCTGTACCTCCTCCGACATGGAGAAAACCAGCCGGCGCCGACTGCCAAAACACGTTTTCGGCGGATGGCAGGGGTGAGCGAGCGCTTTAAGGCCGTGGGGTGGTACCAGCGGGGTGGAGTCAGGAGAGGAGGGGGAGGCAGGCTCCCTCCCCTGCCCGCAGAGAGAGAGCCGCGGGCCTGCGCAGGACAACCTGCCCCTCAGGCTTCGTAGCGTAACGCGTCTTAAAATCCCACCAAAATAGTTTAGGAACCCTCATGACCAAAAGAAAGGGTCTGTCCTCATCACGTCCCGCGTGACTTCATGCAAAGTTCCTGTAGCTTTATCGGATCCCGACATCCTCCAGGTCTTCCCGCACGATAACTATTTGAAATAAAAAGAGAGGTTTTACAATATAGTGATCAGAATTTGCCTATGGTTACATGTCATGATCGAACAGTTGATTCACCCTGACTTCTGAATCATAAAAACACTGGGTTTTGCATACCAGCATATGAGGGGGGAAGGGGGTGTGTGTGCAAAAAGCTGTTTCCTTTACAAATACCAAAGTAAAGAAACCTTCTTTTGGAGTAGTCCCTCTCTGAAGAGCTTGCTCTAGAAAAATCTTTTTCGCAATAAACATGTCATATATAAAACATTGCTTTTGCTGAACAGCCAATACTTCAAGCCTCTTATCACCTGCAGTTACCTCCAGCAGTATAATTAATACTTAATCACTGCTGTGGTTTTCACAGACAATGACGCCTAGTGTGCTTTTGCCAAGGTAAAAATAAATTATCTATTCTCACTTTATGCATGAAAATCTGCTCTTCCAAATTATTAGGAATTCGAGTAACTACACTGAACCCAAATGTGGGTATTTGCAAAACTGAGCCTTCATTTGTATTGATTCTTCTTCATCCACAAAGAATTAAAACAAGGAAGCAAGCCTGTAAAGTGTTTTCCGCAACACAGGAAATAAATACATAATTAAAAGAAAATCAAATATTGCATACATCACCAGTTGTCATTTTCAGCTCAGTTACTCAGTACAGAAAATGTATTGATTAACTGCCTTTTACAAACATCTCCAAATTAATAATAAAATTAGCTGATTGTGCTAACTTGTTAAAAAAAGTCACTCTTTGCTTATATTGCAGTTTAAGAACTACTGCAGAACACCCAAATATGAAAGGCACTTCTGTCATTCTGGGAAGCTAAGTATTTCCTAAACCACGTAACTTTAAAAAAAAAAAAAAAAAAAAAAAGTCAAGGATTTCCCTTCCTCTCCAGGGTCACTCACAAGGCTACCGAGCAGCGTACTTTATCTGCCTGAGGCCTGAAGGAAGACTTTCTATTTGAGGGATACCAATCTTATTCCATTGGCCACGCTCACCTGGAGAAATAACTTTGCTTGCCAGTATAAATGGGATAGTCTGTCAATTAGCTGTGGTTTGAGTATTTCTGTTCATTAGCATTGTGTTGAAACAGTACACCAGTTTTCTTTATAAGAGGGCACAGATTACAAAATTCACAACTGATGAAGGGCGAGAGATACCAAAGAAAATTACTGTCCATTACAGTGAAGGAAATTGACCCTCACTTAATAACCGTGTTCAACTCAGACCAGGCAGTGGATAGGTAAAAAGTGGAAAGGGAAATGACACATTTAATAGCTCATCAGGGGTGTTTGTTGTAACAGGACAAAGAGCAATGGTATACTATTGAAATACAAGTATTCAGAAAAAGCTATGTGATAAAAACCTCTTGGAAATACTTTTTAGTATAATTCAGTCTCAGCAGTAAATTTAAAAGTGTGTGTTTGTTATATATGAAGTTCTGTAATTTTAAATCCAAGGAAAGAGACTTTGCTCTTGTCTACTGTACCGGTTTAATCCTTTTCAGTTTCCGTAATTCTTTGGCATACCTAGCAGTATTTCTTTCAATTTCTGACGAATCTCAGCTAATGCTCCTTTTGTCTTACCACAGAGCCCACTGCATAAGCCCATATTGAATATTCTGCCATATGCATTTCATGAGTATTTGGTAATAGGCCAAAGTACTTTTCTATGGCCAGTTAAAGTATGGCTTGTAATTTAGAGGCTGGCCATTGAAACGTTACAAGGATACATAAGGAAAACCTTAAATCACATGGCAATGAATTGTATACTGGCATCACAGCCTACAAACCAAATCTTGTTGACTTCTCACAGCAAAATAATGCCAGCCCAGAGCAAATGCAACAAAGTCAAGGAGCTCTGTTTGTGATACTTGGGGCTGTTTTTTAAAAATTACTTAAAAAAAACCCAAAAAACAACAACAACAACAAAAAAAACCCAAAACCAAAAACCAAAACAAGCCATGTGAAAAAATGAATACTCATACGTCATGAAACCAGAATAATTCATCCATACTACAAGAAAATAGACAGGCTAGCCTGAACATACATGGGACTTTTCTAACCTGCTGCCCTTAAGTACAATTCAATGTTAGCAAGCAGGTGCCCAGACCCAGTTGCGCCTTTCCACCCTTATCTGAAGCACAGAAATCCAAATAGATGAACAACATTGCTCCACACCAATCATTCCATTTGATTTCGTCTTGGTGTCACATAGTATTTCAAAGATTGTAAAAAGTTGGCACGTTCGTGTCCTTGTAGCTAGTTTCATTAGTGTAGGTTTATAGTTGTTTGAATTTTAAAAAGCAGAATTTCTCATACAGATAATAAATCAATTTTCATTCAGTTCAATACAAGTTCATGCACTTATGCTTTCAAAAGCATTTTGGTAATTCTCTTAATAAGAACATGTACATTAGTTCCAGTATTTATTCTTTATAACCAATGCTCTAATTAATGCTTGGTTTGCCTTTGAAACTTTCAAGACATTTTTCTTGTACTGTAAAAACATTTTTATTAGGATGAGTAATTACATTTAAGAGAGCAACTATCAGGCTTAATTTTCTTCCTAAGTTTGTTTTCTTTGGGTTTTGGTTGTTTGGTTTTTTTATTTCTTGTTGAAAGCAGACATAGTACTTGCCTTTCATCAGAAAGTCAGGTCTTCAAGTTTTACAATCTTTTTCAGAGAGGATGATCAACAGTACAAAAGCTAAACTACTTCATTTATTAGTGTTCATGTAGTCATATTTCTATTCTTATCAATCTGTGTATTTGCAAGTCTTCCAAGTATTTTCACATTTTCCCCAGTATTTTATAGTTCCCTTTGTTTTTCCAACATACTTTATTTTCTTGTCAACAGAGGTGTAAAAGATATATATCTCAGATTATTACATAGTATCGCAACCATTTGGAAAGATAATTAATTGTATCTCTCTCCCGAGCTGTTATATTGATATCCTGCATCCATATTCCTATTTCCCCCGAGTAAGAGTGATAGTATAAAATTACAGGGTAAAGACCTTATCCTCTGTAAAGTTTCTTACTAGCATTAATCAACAAAAAAGTTGATATGGGATATAAAATATACAGCACTGACCCTGAAAAAAACACTGAAATATAAAAAAAAGCTCATATTTTGCTGTAGTGAGATACTGAGAATAAAAAGCAGGAGAAGTGTTTGCAATTTGTACCAAAATAGATATTGCTTCCTCTTTTCTGCTATCTTGCATTTTCTCATCAGACACTGTGCCAGTGAAGACAAAGGAAAATTTCATATTTAACACTGCAATATCATTATGCCATTGAAGTTCTAGGCACTATGTTTGTACAAAGTACTGTGTGTGTTTGCTTGAAGAATGCTGGCATGCTTAGTAAGTAATGAGCTTTGATATAACGCTCTTAATATCGTCCAAATTTTCAGCATCAAGTGAACACCGCCTATCCTGTCATAGGAAGACTTACATAATTTTTTCTCCCTGCATTACCCTTTATATACACTTCTTTCTGAGTAGCACGCAGAAACTCCAGGACTGCCTGCTTTTTTGCAGATTGATTAATAGCTTAATGCATGCTTTCTTTCCATTCCATCTTGGTTGCTGCCTCACTGATTGCCCATACTCAAAGCAAAGGCATCGCATACACCTCCTTGTCTATTCAGAGCTGGACGTTTTTCTATTACCATCCATCAGGGTAAATCTGCATGAGACAGTTGTTTTGCTCTGGGGACAGACAGCTTTTCCATCATAATCTCCCCTTATCCTCTTTTCACTTCCAGAACTATGTCTTCACCCCCACCTCCCCTTGCAGCAGGACAGATGTATTCCTCACCCTCGTAGCCCACTCAAAGGCACACACGGAGAACACATCTGTGTTCCTCCTGCTGCCATTTGCAGCCTCCTCTCCTGCTCCTTTCCATTGCCTTTTTCCTCAGAGATGCATTCAAGCAGACCTTCTCTGTAATCCCTCGATTCTTCCCCATCACCCTTCCTCTCTGAACATCAGCCTGCTCCTTCCACTCCTCCATAATCCCTCGCTTCCATAAGCACTGACTTCTGCGTCAGCCTATTGCAGGCTCTAGCATAAAACCAACAACATAAGTAAATATGAGACTTATTCCAAGACAGCTCTCGTCTTTCCTCCCACCTGTGATGCTGTGCACCATATGCAAGGTTTAGAGAAACCCAGGAAGAGGCAGGCAGGCTCTTAAGTTGTTACATAAAAAACCCTCTTCTTTCTTAATTAAAAACACCAAGCCCAACACATATTTGCTGGACAGACTGAAGTAACCTGGATGAGGTTCTTTCAAGCTCTGTACAAATAAAAATGCCCAAAAGAAATGAGATGCTTTTTGCAAAGTTTGCTGTATCAATCCATGTATTCGAGTGTGAAAGAATAGCATTGCTGAAGTAGAATTTTCCCCAGCCATTCCTACTGCTACACATTACACAATGCTGTATTCCACTCAAGGAATGCTTAGAATACTACAGAACAGTCATTCATTTCTACAAAAGTTATATAGGAGCTTTCTGAACAGATTGAAATTTGTGAGGTTAAGCAGGTATAGATTTGTAGAGCTAACTCCTAATCCCATTATTGTTAATGAAAATTTCCTGCTTCTTAAAATCAGAAATCACTTCATGCATAATATCTGTGACTTTGCATACCCTTTATGTCTGCAGCGTATCTTGATACACGCTAGTCTGTTTATTTTGCCTGTGCTGCGGTGATAAGTGATGCAATTGGCACACTGGGAAGCAACAAGCACCAGGAGGGGAGCTCAGAAGAAAAAAAACTCTCTCAGAGATATTAGGAAACTGTTGAATGAAGGAATAGATTTGCCAAAGATTGTCTTTCTTTCCTCCCCAGTATTTGGATTAGGATCATTTATTCTTACAGAGGACGTATCTGTATATACAGAACCTGTTACCAGGTGTTTGTATTTCAAGTTCGGAGTCAAATATTCCACCTCTATGCATTTCATCCACATGATGTGCTGATTATCTGAGTCAAAGTGGCTTACAGATAATTGGTCCATATGAAGAGAGAAATCTGGAGCCAGAAGCTCTCAGATGTCTCACTTGGATTCCCTCTGACCTTCCCAGCATAGTCAGTTCTTACGATTCTGAGAGAAAGTCAGTTTTTGCATGTTCTTTTGAATTTTACTGCAAATTAATAAGCAAGTGCATAAAAAGAAACTAAATCAAGTTATTGTTAGTTAGACTGACTAAAATTGAACACTGTTCATCAAATCAAGGTTTTAACTGACGTCATAACCGACTAATGAGTTAACAATAACATGGACTGGAGTCAGTATTTCATCAAATGAAGAGGGGAATGAGTAAAACAGAAATCATAAGAGGCCTGGCATTTGAAAACACCCACAGCAGAAAATAACGGAGATCATAAGCTTTGCCTGCTCATGCCTTTGAGGCAAGGGCCAGCTCCTTCAGGACTGCAACAGCTTTGAGGTCTCTGTTAAAACTGTCACCCTTCTGCTGTTTATGTTTTGAGCTAGCAGGGCTTAAAACTTTTCTGATGCAAATACAGTATAGTTGGGTAATTTAGGATGACACAGGATGATTTACAACAAAATATTTTGTGCCAGTCTACGCAAGTACCTTCACTTAGCTTGCACCTTCAGAAAATTCTTTAGATAAACAGTAAGAATGATCTCCATGAGGAACCATGAAAAGGACAATAGAGGGTAATGTGGAAAGAAAGACTAACTGTCGGTCTTAATAATTTTCAGAATGTCAAAGTCAGAAGTGCAGCTCAGGTAACCTGATACTATCATTGTGGATAAGCACCTTCATCCTAATGAACCTCTTTAGCACTCAGATAATCAGGTCTGCGCAGCTGTGGAGTTTGTGCAAAGAGGAGCTGATGTCCCTCTTGGCATGAGATTGTGTTGTGGTGGCTCCAGGGAATGATTAATTTTGCTCCTTCTTTAAAGTGCCCTCTCTTCATTGGAAATAAAGGGAGTTTATGAAGACCTGCTTCCCTACATTCAAACCAGACATGGTTTCCAAGCACAGAAAAGCATGAAAGAGAGGACTTCGGAGATACAGCATCAATATCCTTCCTGTAATAAGTTAACAGAGTGCTGATAACTCTTCACATCCTGACAATGTCTGGACACATTCAGTGATCTTACATGTGCTTCTTATTTGCTTATACTTTTCACCTGTAGACATATAATTCATAGACTATTTCCTGAATATTCTTGTTTTACTGGGAAAAAAAAAATCTAACTTGATGAAAGAATCTAAGCACTTGGGAATTCAGTTATTTATAGTGCTATTAATGTAAACCTTCAATTAAAGAAAACATCAAGAGTGTCTCAAAGAAAACTATCATCTTAAGCAAAAATTTTCAGTCAAAACAAGCCTGAAATATACTGAAAAGTAAGCATTAAGTGACACCTTTCAAGTCATATTTTGAAAAGCAATACATTATTTGCCTTTTAGCTTCTCAATCTTTACATGTGTGCTATTTAAATATTTTTTCCTATGATTTTATTTCATTTTTCAATCAATGAGGTTCTGAAATACTTTTAATGAAAATCTACTTTTCTGGTAATCAGAGGGTCCCAGGAAGTGGAACATTAAGAGAAAGCTCTGAATAGTTTAAGACCTGTACTAAAAAAATAAAAGTGGGCAATAATGAAACTTCCAGTTTATTTGGCTGTCTTCCATCTCCCTCGCTTCCCCAGCACTGATTTTTCCAGGTTTTCAATTCTGGTTACATTAGAATCTTTTTGAAACCTTGATCTTTTATATTTTAAAGGAAAGTTATAGAATTATCTAATATTAGTACTATTATTCAAATCAACGACTCTTGCAGCAAGCATCCAGAATTTCAATATAACTTATAATTCATGAAGTCTTTAAAAAATAAAGCTAAAAGTTAAGCAGAGGGCAGGGTGCTTGCTTATGAAAATATTTATGACGAGAGTTATTCAGAGCAAAGAAATCATAGGGTAGGACAAGTACTGAATATTTGGTAAACATCACAACTAGACAAGAAAACTTCTCCAATAAACAAGTTTTACAGAGTTCCAGATGTAAAGAACCATAAAAACTGTTATATAGCTCTGTTTGAAAAGCAAAGATAGTGTAGAAATTCTTAGCACGGTAGATGCATTCTTACCCTAAATATTCATTGTAAAGGGATAGGTTTTCTCTGATAATTTCCTTTCTCCCTTGAACATGGTACATGAAAAAAATGCTTTTACCAAAAAACAACCTCTACGAGGTATCTTTCTACTCATTCCGTACCACTTGAAGTTTATCTGAAAATAAACTTGCAGCATTATCTCCCTGCTTCAGAAAAACCTGTCTTTAGAGAAGCCAGTGATTTGCATGTGAGTTGATACTCCCATAGCACATAGGGCACTGTAAGGAGGTATATGTAGATGAATATATATATTTACCTCCAACACAGCCAGTGATCCTGAAATGAAGTGTTCTTTTTCTGTATAACAGTAATCACCTGGTACTTCACAGTCACTGCCTGAATCTGATGCGGCTTCTATCATTGCTGCGCATTTGTTAGTTTACAGACTTGGGGAAAGGAGAAATACAATGGTCTTTTGCTTCAAGTAACTCAACTCTGAAGCCCAGTGCATAGTGTTCAACCCAACTCACTTCAGAGACACAGAGGCTGGAGCGGGTAATTCTCCTGCCACTCCAGCTACTGGTCCTCAGCTCCTGAAACACAGGTCCCACGTGTGCATGTTCCCACACAGTGGTTCTTTTATTTTCTGTGACACCGCATATGCTCAATTTCTGTGACTTTTGAAAATGTTTCCATTTTACAGTTCTGTCCCTGTAACATCCCCTCCAGTTTATTCCAGTGAGGGCTATTGAAAGAATCCATTTCTGTTGGAGCAGCTTAACAGTTCATGTGATAAACTGTAATGTGACTTTTCCATCACTGCCTTCATTTCTTCTAAAATTGAAAGCTATGAACAATAACAACTTCCACATTTCAGTGAGCTGTAAACTGCATAGTTTAAAAAAACCCTGCTAAGTCCTCCACCACAGATCACGAGAATATGGTGTCATCTGCTACTGTCACCTCTTCAGAATACCCTGCTGCACAGGAAGCCCTGGTCATCGATTCCCTCCTCCATCTCGTTCTTTAATACAGAGCTCTTCCAAGGGCAAACAGACCATGAATTCCAGCTCTGGTAACAGTAGCCACTGGTGATAAGAGAAGGTTATGTTTTATTGCATGGGTTGAAGTTTGTATGCAGTCCTCACTTACTAACCTGCAGGCTCAATTCCAATGATGAGCATTTCAATATAATTCCTAGACTAGAATTGACCTTTGCTGCATACTAAAACGTAAACACAGGGACTTATGATGGAACTGTTATCACAACATGTTCATTGCTGTCCAATTTTTCAGTATGCAGTCCACTTCTGGGAATCTGTACCAGAAACTGCCATGAGAAAGTTGTTTACTACATTGCATAATGATGTTATCTGAAGGTCTCTAATATGTCAGTTAAAAGCAACATTACCAATTCCAGGATTCCACGAAAAATAAAATTAAATACAGATGCCTAATATGCATCTCAAACATCCCCCTAGTTTGACAGCTCATGTCCTGTTCATCTTAATTTTTTAATGCTGTAATCTAGTGACCTTTATCAAAAGGGCAAGTATTTTATGACTGTAATGATAAGACAGACACTAGAAAAGCAGACCACAGTTATCTGCAACTATTGCAAAATGCCTGTGAAGGGCAGGCCCATTCCATGGTGCTGGGCCCCATATTTTACCTGCATGCTTCTTGTTTGTCCACCGAGACTATGAGTGGCAATTAATTACAGGGTGCAGCCTGCAAGACTTCTTCCTAGAAGGTGAAAGCACTGCCTGGAAGCTGGGGATCAGGTGAAAGGGGAATGCTTAAGGTGCAATGTTTAAAGGCGAACTATGTGGTACTGAGGTAAGGAATTAAACTAAAGAGTTTCCCTTAATAAAAATAACCACACACAGTGACAAAACACAACTACAATGTTTTTACCCCAAACCTCACAGATTAAGAGTTGCATGGAACTGAAGGTCTTCACCTAGATAAAAAACTGGCAGTAAGATAAGAACCAGGAGGTGGGAAGCACATGGTGGAAGGTCACCACACACTGTGCAACATAGTCATAAGTGTTTTTACGTACTTGAAAAAGAGGATGAATAATAAAGTGAGTGACACAGTCTGCTGATAACACCAGCATATCAGCTAGTAGGGTAAGGCTGATTAATAGAAGCGTCATAACCCAGCAATACTGAGTGATTGTGGGAAGAAGTGGAACATGAAATTCATTGTAGATAAATGCAATACCATGCACATACAGAAACGTAATCCCACATTTATATACACAACAGTAGGTTCTGAGCTGACTGAGATACTGGGGTTAGAACATGTTGCTCCATGAGAACTTGAGCACGGTGCTTTGTAAAGGTCATAAGGGAAACTGAGTGCTCCGAGTTATTAGGAAAGGAACAGAGAAGAACAGAGAAAACATTATGATTCCTCATATCAATATGTGGTGCACAGCCGCATCTTGAATGCCATTTGCAATTCCAAACCAGCTATCTCAAAAAGCATACCATGGATTTGGAAAGGTTGAAGGGCAGGCAACAAGTCTGATCAAAGGCATGGAATAGATTTTGCATGAGGAATAACTGTAAAGACAAACTTTTCTGGAAAAAAAAGCTGACCAATAGGTTATATGCTCGCAATTTTAAAATTACCAACAGAAGGGTTCACTATCTTTTCAAAGAATGAGACACTACACAATAAAACTACATTTTAAAATCAGGTTTAAAACATAGGAAATCCTTCTTTATACTCTGCATAGTGAAGGTGCAAAACTCTATACTGCAGGATGCTGCAGCTGTCAAAAACTGACAGGGCTTAAAAAGATACCCTACAAATTAAAGGAAGGCAAACCCATTGAGGTCCATTGAGTAGAGAGACACAATCTTTGGTTCAGAAGTGCCCGAAGCACAAATTGTTAGGAGACAATCCAGAATTGTAAGGAATGATCACTACATGGCTTCCCTATTCTTACACTCCTCTCCTCACCAGCGTTGAACAGAGGATAACAGGCTACACAGACCTTTGGCTTAAGCCAGCAGAGCGGTGTGAATAGTCTCATGATGACTTGGACATCTTTCAAAAGCCAGTAAAAAATCATGCGGGTCCAGTGGGTTCAGTTTTTAAATCAATCTTTTCTCATTCCATAAATGTAGATCAAAGATCTCAGCTTCTAGTTTCCGGTGCTGGCCCCTAGCAGCACGTGGAAGAATCAAATCATGTTATGGGTCATCTTTCTCATCAGTGGAGTCAATGATTTCAGAATCTATGTGGCAATTTGGACAATTTTAAACTTTATTTTTCCTCGTTCTCCTTTTCTTTTGGCATCATAGTTATAAAAGAGGTGTTATATTGCAGATAAGAAATGAGAATGACTTCATAGGAAGGGAGAACTCTATAACCTTTTTTGCTTTTACTCTGTAAGTCACACTATCCCCTTCCCTTTCAAGTATCATATAAATTTTACGTTTTCAATAAAGTCTTAACTCGCTAGGATCCAAAGGACTCCAAACTGCTGCTCCATTGCCTAGTAAGATGATAGCATCAACCACTTTCTCATAACAGGCATCCCTAACACAACGAGCAAAGTGTATTTGGATGTNGCTTCCACTGCAGCTTCAGAGTGTGAGACAAAAGTTGGGACTCTTGGTGTCATCAGCAGTGACCTTCCACATAATAAACAGGAGAAAGAATTTATAGACTCTGTCGACACTCCTGGGGATTAGCACTCAAGGGGGTACCCTACACACAGGACCCCGGTTATCCAGACCTGCCTAACCATCGCAGTGGCCCCAGAGCTCTCTCTCTTGCCATGCACTGGCCTCTAAAGGGAACCAGGGAGCGCAGGGGAAATGCCTTGCGCCCAGGTCTTGTCCTTATCAGGATGGAAGGGCTCATAGCAGAATACACGTGTCCATAGTGTAGACATTGTCCACATGCCGTGACAGTAGTTTCAGTGTCAACAGAACAGTCTTCCACTAACAGAGGGTTCTTATAAAGAGACACTTGTTCAGTTACAGTATCTATAGAAAACAAAGAGCATTATCAATGCTTTTGGTACTCTTGTCTGCATTTTCCAAGGGCATTCTTCATAAAGCACCTGCCTCCATGTTAGATTTCTGTGAACAATATTTCACTTTGAAGAAGGAATATGCCAACCTCTTGAATCACTAAACCAGACAGAGGACAGAACATGAAACTGGTAGATATTGCTACACACTGTGAAGGACTTCAAATCCTTCCCTCTAAGCCCGATGACACTCTAAGTCCAATGTTGTATGTTTGCAAATAATTAAAGAGTTGTCTAACACAGAAAGGAAGACATGAGAAAAGTTGCATTTTACTGAAAATGACTTATTCCTTTTGGTGATAAAATTTCCTTTTGGCCTACTCAGTAACAGCTCCATTTCCTATTACAAAACATTGTGGAATAAATCTATTTACTTTTTTAAGACTTTCTTGTGGTGAAAGTTTATTGAAACCTACAACAGCAACCCTGGTGATACAAGACCAGGATGCCACCTCACTTTTGCAGCGTATCATGAGAAGAGAAAGGTCAGGGAAATTTCTCCCTAGGATTCCAATTTTTAAGCCATTAAACATGGAGAAAGAGGGACGAGAATTAAGATCTCTCACAGTCAACATGAGATCTGGGGGTAGAACTCAGGTTTCCTCATGCTGAGACTGCAGCATTTCTCTAAAGATTTTCACAAAAGAAGAATGAATTTGAGTAGCCTCTTTTTAAACTGAAAAGGACGTCTTAATTAAGGGAAAATAGTCTTTTGTGCATTCAGTCTGCTAGCTGAGCCAGGGAGGGGGCAGGTTAGGGAGAAATAATAATGCGAATAAATGTGAAATGAAAAAATAAGCATGGAAGACATCTGTGCAGATGCGAGTGGCCCAGACAGACTGCTCCATTATATCTGCTGCCATACTGCTCAGGAAAAGACGAATGTGGAGGTGAAGCATTGCTGCCCTTACGGATACCAAAGCCTACAGAACGTGCATTTTGTCATCAACCAATCTGTTTGAATGGGAAGGTTATTCTTTCTGAACAGATATTAGGTAGAACTCAATGACATGTAAGTTGTGTACAACACTATACACGTTAGGTTTGTGGGATACCATGATACCTGCAGAGAGGGCACCTTGTTGACATCAGAAGACTGTTTATGCATATGGTGACAGCAACCAACAACTAAATTCTTGAATACAGGATTAATGTTTTCTATTAAAAGCATTTTCTGAGTAGACTAAATAGAAACTGAAGCACCAGTAGAGTATTAGCAGTAGGGTTTTAGTTAGCTGACAGAGCTCTCCAGAGTTTGTGAAAGAACTATGATACCAGTTTTCTTCTCAGTACCGAAGCCCCTACTTGACACGCAGCACATTATACAAACACTACAGTGACCAAGGAATCACCCAAAAGACGATCAGAGAAGGCTGTATTTTGGGTGTATGCAATGGATACGTAATAAAGACATAAAAGCTTTGCTGAAACCATGAGGGTAAATAGACATAAATGGAAATACTTTTCTTCTTTTTTGAAATCCCTGAAACAACAAAAATCTTCAGAAAAGACAAGACAGACAAGTAGAAGAAAATACATATATTACCACATGTCCCCATACCCTAGGAGTCTGCAGATACAAAAAGCTGTGTTTCTGCACACATCAGAATAAAACCCCACAGTGAACAAATGTAGGCATGTTGGATCTATTTGGATAAGGATGAGATGCAGAGTCCCTGGCTAACGCACTGAAAGCCTGCTGACAGCCTGTGTGACTCTCCCTCTCACACACTGCCAATACTGAGGAGCTAACTATGATGACAGTTACTATTTGGAAATATACATCGTTCCAAAAATGCTTTTTTACTTGCTTGAAAAACCTGTCAGAGCATGAGATTCCAATACTTAGATCCCCTCTCCAAATTATTATAAATTGCTGCAATGAAAAAAACACATACAAGAGGTTTGGGATTTTTTTTTCCTGAAAATCTAAAATCAGACCAAATTTAATAGAATGAATAATCAGTTCTCTCCCCACACCCTAATTACTTGGTTGCTTTATTTCTTTCTTTCTGGGAAAACTCCAGCTTTCCCCATACATCAGTTATAAAAAAAGTGACAAAATATGTCCCCCAAGGGTTGACTTCATAGCAAGTCTGATGCTTTCAATGCTGTGACAGCTGCTGTCTTGCGATGCTAGCGATAACTGTCATACACTAAAGTCGTCCTTCTCCAAGCTTTATAAGAGATGAGGGGTTGCACAGGCTTGCACCTAATCTGTTTGTATCGAAAACCAAGGCCTTGACAAGTGTAACGCCATACACTGCTGGTGAAATACAGCCACTACTGAAATCCTGTAGAAGAAAAGGAGTATGTCTGGGGGAGAGGTGGTGACAAATGTATTTATATGTCTTAGTTGTTCCTGAAGTGAACTACTGCTTAGACAAATTCTGAAATGTAATTGCTTACAACCTAGAGAATAAAAATTTACATACTTGTTCTTGTCATAAAATAAATTAATACACAGAAAACTAAAGTGAATGCAAGCTATTCTAATACAGTATTGCACTTATGATTTTCAACGCACAAAACCTAAGGAAAGAGAGCTGGGACTGTCATAGTTTAGCCATAAGGATGTTAGCAATGCTCCTGGAAAACTTGGATATTGCAGATCCATGGTATGTGACTCAGTTTCCCTTCCTTCCTAGATACTTTTAAGAGGAGAGAAAGGGTTAACGTTTATGTTTATTTGCATATCTGTTTGGGTAGTACATCAACAGCCAACAGATGTTGAAGGTGGTCTCTGCACCCGAGAAAGACCATAGAAAACACAGCAGAAGAAACGATGTCATCTTCCAGACATTACTTTTACCAAGGATCCCCTCCAGAGCAAGTTGTACAGACCCTTTTTCAGAAGAGCACATGAGAAAGACAGATATTCTAATAACTTGCTGGAAAAGACAGAGCATAACAGAGGTTCTGTATTTAAAAACAAAATGTATTTAGTTGGCGCGCAATCCGATTGAGGAGGAATTAGCTAAAATCATATCCTGGCTAAAGAACTCTACTTTCTGCAATCCAGATGATTTATAAATGCCAAATGGTTTTATAGACAGTATCTTCCGAGGCTCTAATTCACTGTTGATTGCCTGACTTTTCCTTTGAGAGGTGAACTCCTCATTGTAGAGTTGATCTGGCATCCGTGATGGGGCCACTGAGCCAAGGAGAGACACTAAGTCGTCTAGTTTCCCATCAAAAGAGTTCTTACCCTGAAGGTATCGCAGGTCTGGCTTTCACGGCCACTGAATGAACCTCTGTATAGGTAAACTGAAGATGTCCCTGCTCATTGCAGGGGGGTTGGACTAGACCACCTATAAAGGTCCCTTCCAACCCAAACTATTCTAAGTATCTCCAGGCTTTGGTAGCAACAAATGACACTTCAAGAATAAAACCAGATATTCTTTTGCAATTAAAGTAGAGATTAAGCACATGTTCTGTCTGAAACCTCATTCTCAAGCCTATTGTGTAATAATCTGTGCATCCAATTAGATCTTTCCAGGAATTTAAAAAAAAAAATCACTGAATGGGTAGGTTAAGGCACCTTCATTTCTGTCCTCTGGGCTTTTCCATGAAGCCAACCCACCTCCCAGCAGCTAAGATCTGCTATCAGATAGGAAAAGCCTCTGAGCTGATAGGTGAGCAGTGCTGGCTGTCCTGACATCAGATTATTTTATGAAGGCAGATGTTGCCATTTCAATTAACTCTTTGTTTAACCTTTAAGTGAACTGATGAAAAGAAGCCACAGAATATGTGAAAACAAAATTACTGACAGTTGCAAATTACATCCTCTGCAGGTTTTCCCTCACAGCTGAGCTCAGCTGAAGCATCGATAAACTTCCCGAACAACAGCTAGGTTGTAACTATTGACTTAGATCATCTGCTGGTGTTCATCAGTGAAGCTCCAATGATTTTAGTGGAGCAAGATTTATTTGCATCAGGTGACAATCGAGTCTATCATGTTTGCTCAGCCCTGTTTAGGCCTCTTAAAAGGTCAACCGATGAAGAGCTTCTCAAAGTCCTCCAGCAAAAGGAGTGAAATGAAGACTTTCAGCATCTCTAAATAAAAATTACACAACATACTCCACAAAAAGAAAAAGTAAGAACTTTTCTTAATGTTGTTCCATTAAGCCAGAACTATACCATACTATTTCAGATTCAGCAGAACTGAATTACATGGGAGATAACTGTTGTGCAGCCATCAGCAAACACTACAGTCTGTAAGTAACCTTATCTATAGACTGAAAGCTAACAGTGTGTCCAAAGGAAAAACATTTGTATAAAAAAATGAGGTTACTTCCTCTGTTACCTATATAAAAACAGATGCACATGGTACCATCCTACTTGCAGTAGAGCGGTTACTGTGTCCATTCTGTGATAGGTATTCCACTAATTCTAAGATCTAAGCCACAATCTCCTCTAGTATTCAAAGTTGCATTTGCAGTGCATTTCCCTCCAAGGACAAAATCTACTGCCCATCTGTACTTCAGCAGTCATAGAATCATAGAATGGTTTGGGTTGGAAGGGACCTTGAAGATCATCTAGTTCCAACCCCCCTGCCATGGGTAGGGACACCTCCCACTAGACCAGGTTGCTCCAAGCCCCATCCAGCTTGGCCTTGAACACCTCCGGGGATGGGGCATCCTAGTCCTTCTTAAGGAGCAAAGAAGAGCTGATGGAAATCAGAAGGGTGAAATACTGTTTGGAACCAGTAAAGGTATATTAGAGTTCAGATTTCAGAGCAACACAAGGACCTCAGTGCTTGCTACTGTGATGAGTGCCCCTAGCCCCAACAGCAAACACGTGTACAGCCACATGCTTCAGGGCCAGTTTTTTGCTGGCATTTGCCTTCACTACATGTTCCTCTTGTAAAAACAGTTTTGCCATCTGTATTTTTTCTACACACTCACAGAAATCAGGAATAGAAATTTTCCTGTGAGGTAATCTTACTAATCATTCTTGCCTTAAGGAGAGTTTACTCAGTATTTGGCCAATTTTAGCTGCCACAGCACTTGTGGGAAGTGGCTCAGCTGTTTTGACTTCAGTGTATTTCCTCCCGTCTTTTGAGACACACAGATTTCAAGCCATTAAAATATGGTCATGGTCACTTCCATAATATAGCAAAAGACTGCTTAATAAACACACCCTCTCAAAGAGTCCGTTGGTATATACAGGAAAGCAAAAAGAGCATAAGGAAGACTACACTGGCACAGATCAAAGTCTATCCAGCCCAACAGCCTATCACTGCAACGTCTGATAGCAGCTGCCTAAGGAAGAATGCAGAAATAGGACAATCACAGGATTGTCAATCAGTGCTTCCCTAAAGCACTCGTCCAGCCTCCGGTGGGACTAGAGGCACTGGTAGGGACTTCCTGAATCAGACATGCTACTTAAAGATATTTGAAGGAATTCCTTCCATTAATATATCCAACTAAGTTTGTTTGTTTGTTTGTTTTTTACATTTGGAAACTTCTGGCATCCACAACTTCTTGTGATACTCCAGTTTTACTACTGACTTTGGGAGAACCACCTCCTCTCTGTTTTGACCTAGAGCCTTTTTATTTCATTTGATTCCTTCTAGATTCTGACCAGGAAGATATATTCACCTCCCAGTTTCCTAGATGTCTTCAGGCAGTGTTTTTAGAGGTTTTTTTTCAGGCAAGAGTCCCATTTGTTCCTTTTATGAACCCTATTCAGTACATTTGATCATTCATGCTGCTCTTTTATGAGCCTTTTCCAATTCTATTACACCTTTATGAAGATAGGGACAGAGCTACATGCAGTATTCAAGATGCAGAAGCACCATCACACGGTGTCATAATGATGTTTTCTGTTTTATTTTCATTCCTCTACTTTCTAAACCCATGTTGTTTTCTTGAAGACTATGGAGAAATCAGCTGATCTTTCTTACCCGCAAACCTTGTTCTTGAGTTATAACGCTCATCTCAGAACAAGAGTCCAGGATTATTCCCCCGCACCCCACCATGTATCTCATGTTGCATTTACCTATCATTCACCTGTCATTTTTATCACTTGGGCACTCAGCACTGGATTTTTTTATGCAGCTCTTCACAGTCAGCCCTCACCTCTACTCTGCTGAAAAACTCAGTATCAGCAGTGAAACCTGCCGCTTCCCTGCTCCGTTTCAGATCACTTGGGGACACATTTAATGTGTGTCCCACCACAGGCCACTGGGGTACTCTATATACTGATAACATGTCTATGAGAAGACTTAACATTTCTTTCTATCCTGTTTTCCTTAAGGAGTCCTCCATAAAGAAAGGTTCTGGAACAGGAACTGTCCTCAAACTCCTCCACAGTAAACAAAGCAGCTGAAGTCACTGAGGGGGTGGTCTTATCTTATTATCTGGGTTCTCTTTTTATATCACAATTATCTACCTACCCTCTAGTTTCCCTGGCAGATTTGCTCTTCCCCTTTTTGAGAAAAAGTGTGGTGTTTGTTTTTTATCCCCTCACAAGTTTTTCCCCCTTCCCCTTGTTTTTATGCCCTTAGGCCTTAGACATCTATAGTGAATAAATAATCCTCTTCTTAAATACAACCTGCATTTAAGGCTATATCAAAGTACCACACATTCTAGCAGTATGAATGCTGAATACTTAAGAGTTTATACAACCATTATAGTAGAAAAACATGTTAAAGCATCACTGGGAGCAGGATTAGACCTTTAATATATGAAGCTATTAAAACAAAAACAAACAAACAAACAAACAAAAAAACACAACAAAAAAATTGAGAGGCTACCTCAAAGTGGTTAAAATATCAAAAGGATAAGAGTCTTATTTATGGGAAAACATAATATATTTTACCACAGAAAAGAACAAAAAGAAATCAGCCTGCTGAGAAAATGATCTACAAGTATATTAATAGAGACTATTGTGATTCAAAATTGAAAGAGCCAGGGCAAAAACGACAAAAGAAATTATCAGCAAAGCTTTGCTGTTCAGTCACTGAAGGCAGAGATGAGAATCTTGCAAGGATACATAAATCTTGCAGAAGAAATAGTATTTATCAGACCAGAAGGAATATTTACTGCCTAAAACGACTATGTAAGGACTTCACTGTAGTATACAATTAAATGTGTTGTAGCATAAAGCAACCTTCAATGTGCAAACCTGGATTCAACAAGCAACAGAAACTCTGCATTCACTTGGGAATCAAGACCAGCCAGTGCAATAAAATCTGAACTTGAAAACTAACACACAAAAGGGCATATTAGCAAACTATCATAGTTATCTTTGAAAGAAACGCAATTTTATACACCTCAAAAAATTGAAACAATATATATTGATAGCAGTGACCTCTGTTGATGCTTGCAAAGCAGAAATTCACATTGAATGTGATACTCAAAAGCTGCACTCCTTACACAAATCAAATGCACCATCCTTTCTCCACCCCAGACACGGGCTCGATGGCTGCACGCAAAGCACAAGCTCAGCAGCAAGGGCCAGTCGTGTGCCCACACAAGGACGTACTGCAGCACCAGTCCCTGTACCTTAGATGAACAACAAATGGCTAAGGCAAGTAGGGGGAACACCATGTGTCCTCTTCCCTGCACTTCCAAATCAAACACCAAGCCCCAGTCTTTCTCCATTTCCATTTCTAGGGAATTTCAACGTGTCCCCAGCTCCTACACAGGACTGGAGCACGAATCCCAGCATCTAACACAAAGGATCTGGATTTGGTGGGTGAGCAGGTATAGGCCACAGATAAAATACCCATTTCCACTAGTTATTTCCTCTTTGTTTACTGTTGCCCAGGACAGTGCATCAATCAAAAGGTAATCAATCTGGCTTCCAAGAAAATCATAACATGGTCTACATTGTTGTGAAACATAAGCTGACAACTCTGTACATGTTTGTAAACATTGTGGAACACCTGGGTCTTACACTGATGCCTGACAAATAATTCAGATTTCTGACAAACCTGCAAAGATTTACAAATACATCTTTCATCTTTTTAGCATTCCAATTTATAAGGATAAAAATACCTTTAAAAAAAACCAAAACAAACAACAAAAACCAAACAACCAGCAACCTTTTAAAACTGTCCACAAACAAATTCTCTTCTCCCCCCCATGTTAATGAAAGTTTACCATAGAATAATACGCGCAAAGAGCAAAACACAGAGCAAGATTCAGTGATCACAGAAAGGAGCAAAATGAGAGGAAAAGAAAGCCCATTAAAGTAACTTTTCCTACTGTTATAACTTCTTCAGAGCATTGTGCATTAACATTTCTGGAGCTTTGCTTTAATTTTCTATGAAATATTTTTAAGAATGAAAACCATGTACTTTATATTCTATACTTGTATTTATCACGCTTAAACAGCAACTTGCTTCTTGCTTCTTTGTTTCTCTTTCTTACTATTATAACTCTCCCAAAGATCCACATTAGGTGATAATACAGAGCATTCTTAAATACTGCTAAGCAATTACATCAGGAAAGTGGCTGTTTTTATAGTTATTAAGCAAGCGGGAGCACATTTAATTACAGAGATAGTTATCTCAGATTTCTCTGTGAAAGAGGTAATTCTGACCAGGATGCTATAGCGTAATGACACATTAATTCTGCTTTATCATGTAATTCAGAGTGTAGGCATTAGTAATTTCAATAAACTAATTGTGTTGGATTCTAAGGTGGGATTTATGATGTGATGTGACATGATAGTTGATTACATTTTAGTACATATCAGTATAAAAGACACTCAAAAAAATCCCCAAAGCTGCTTGAATGATGAGGGGTGAGGAAAGGAAGAGAACTCTGTGCCCAGAAAGTACAGCTATAAAAACGTCAGCATATAAAGCACGAAGGAGTCCACCCTCAGATGACTAATGAGTGAAATCCCAGTGGCATCAGAGAGGTTACACCCATTAACAACTGAGGACATGGCGCAAAGATTTCACTCCACAAACTAAAGCAAACGATAGCCTAACATATATTTTGATAATTTTTTTTTAGCCTCATAATTACTTCTGTGCTTTACTGAGTATTTCTGGTTTCACTCTACTGGTGAACATCTCTTCATGGATGAAGGCAGCCACTAGAATTGCATAAAAATAGAAAAACTAGTAACTATTTATAAATAGAGAACATTTAGCTTTCTCCCCCACTCACACCCTCCCCTCTTGTCTGTGGTTTATCTGATATTGTATAAAACCATATAGAAAAATCTATTGTTGCACAAGAACAACAACAGCATATTTGAACAACCACATGTATCAACTCTGCAGATTTAGGAGTTCTAGCTGTTATTGTATCATTAATTTTCAAATACAGCCAAGAGTTTGTTTTTTTTTTTTTTAAAAAGAAAACAAAAACCCAAACCCCAAGAAAAACAACAGCATAATAAAGCCTTGACTTTCTGCAAGTCTACAAAGTAATTGGGTTGAATTCTAAGATAATTTTTGCTGTATTTTTGTAACCACAGAAAAATTTAGGAATTGTAAATGACTTGGAAAAACCCAAACCAACCAACCAACCCAAAACTTGTGCTGAAACACTGAAGCACAATCCCTGGAAGTTTACAGGTAACCTTTATATTCCTTCCTTAGTTTTTAAGAGATGAAGCTTTGCTATGAAGCTAGTATTTAGGCTGCCAGAGTGCCAATGGAAATATGCTTTTCTTCAGGAAAGTTAATTACAGCTTCTTTAAAAAGACAATTCATGAAGGCCTGTGCACTATTGACCATCTGTTACTTTACCAAACTGGTGACCCTAGTAACAGGATGGTTTGTGCACAGATTTCACCTCCAGCTGCTTTTCAGAGGAACTCCGAGCACGGCAATACAACAGCATTTATAGATGAGGCAGAGAAGAAGTGTCGGACTACAACCCCAAAAACTGAAAATAAAAAGGTCTGATAACTGAGATTTATAGTCATGCACAGATGCAGCAGAAACTCTGTCAAGAAATTGTGCTAAAATATAACAGCCAGCTAGCTGGTAGTGTTCAACCCACACAAAACTAGTAGCAGCAGGGAATCTGCTTGGGAGCAGAGAGAAGAGGCCAGAGAAATGTGCTGCAGCTGGATTTTTAGCAGTCACAAAGCTGAGGGTGATTTATTTTTTTAATTTTTTTTAATAATCTGGACAGGATTGTGCAGGGTAAAAAGGATACCCTGCATATGAAAGCACAATGTTTTATAGAAACTCCAGGCTTCATCTCAGGCAGGCAGTGTGTCTTAGGATGTCCCTGTTTCCAGATTTCAACAATAAGGCAAAATCTTAATCCCAAGCATCAGTCAAAGAGGAGATGGGGATATGTGGCAAAGCAACGTGATGAAACCTGAGGAATTAGCCAGAGGGGCCTGCTCCAGCCCCCTCTTCACCCTGTCCCGGGGAAGAAAAAAAACAAAAACCAAACAAACAAACAAAATCACTCTTTCTGTCCAGGATCACTCCTTGTGAGATACTGCACAGCCCCAAGATTTCTGTCTGAATTTATTATAAACAAACCTCTATTTGGTACTCTCCCAGGAGAAGCATTTCACAAACAGCAGGGGCTCAAGAGAAATGATCATAAACCAAAACCCTGTACAAAGCTATATTTTTCTGAGATGGGCTGAAAAGTGGGAAGTTATATATGTTTGCAAGAAGATGATACACATTTGATCTGTCTGTGTACGTCACCATCTCCTTGCTAATATGATCTAGTATCAATTTAAGTTGGCAATTATATTCTGATTTTCAGAAAGACTTTGAGTTGTGCCATGCATTGTATCAGGTTTGGAGAGATAGCTGTAAATAATGCAGCGTGTATGTCCTGAAACCTAACATTTTACTTAGTGTTTTCCTGCAAGTGATTACTTTGGCCTCTGGCTCAGTCTTCCTCAGATTGTGCTACCGTAGACGGTGAGAATTTGCACAGAGGTTGTCCATCTAATGCTTTCCCTGCCAATAAAAAAAAAAAGCAAGGGGGAGAATGAGGGTGGAAGCTCATTTCTGCATTTTCTGGTACTGAATGATGTAATAATTCTCTCAAGGTCACAGACCACCTTGGTGGAGTCAGCTAGAGCTTGTGACACGCAGCAAATCACATTTCACTGGGCCATTTTCTGTGACTCATTTCTGAGATCCACTGCAGCATAATGTGTCTGGGATTTTTTCATTTATTTATAAATACTGTAGTAATATACATTTTCAGTCGCTTAAAGACCATCAGAAGATGATCGGTGAACATGACGGGGAGACAGTTACCCAACCTAAGCCTTTTGGGTTTTGTCAAGACAGTCTGCAGAATTTGCACACTTTATTATAGAATTTCTTAACTCAGTAGATTTCTCGTGTCCTATAAAATTTAGGAATGCTGCAAAGTACTGAATGGCCGTACTTGTTTTGCTATTTTTGTTTTAATCTTATAGATTTCTGACTTCCATTCTGGTGGGACTTGTATTTTCTTAAAGTTATTATGAAGTCACAAAAAAACCCCAACCAAACCACAGGAAAACTTAGGCTGGAACAGACACCTGGAGGTCATCTAGTCCAAACTCTTACTTTAAAGCTGTACTAATTGTTCCAGGACTTTCCAAGGGTGGAGACTCCTCAATATCTCTGGGGCCCTGGTTCCAGTGCTTCATCACCCTCATTGTTTTGACATAAATTATTCCCACTCAGTAAATATCTCACAACAGGCAGAAAACTTGAAACTTCAAAGAGGATTGAAGGTACAAAGATGACTGTCTCAACACTTCTGCAAATTTCACCCAGTCACAGAAAAAGAAGGATAGCATAAATAAGAACCTTCAATCACATTTTATTATTTTCATACACCACCAAGAAGGTTATGGACTTGGTTCATTACACAAGGTAATGAGTAACTGGGTATACACCTTCTAGAGGTGAGATTTTACTTATAAATGATTGCTGGAATGAGTCAAAATTCATGTCCTAATGCTGCACAGTTTAATCACAGGCCAGAACAGTATATTCAAGCACAAAAGCCAGTACATACTTTTAATTATTACTAACATGATTCCAATCTCATGGTTGAATGATCTGTATGTGCAGTGCAAGACAATCATTGTTCACAGTGCATAATTTAGACCATCACAGAAGATGCTTCCCTAAAGAACAGTTTGCACTGTATAAAATCTTCCTGTTGACACAAAACAGAATCTCCTTTTTCCATTTTGAGTATTAACCCCAGAGGTTAATCTTTGATTTTGCTCTTGAAACTAAGCATTTTAGTGTTAGCTCTCAGGGATACATCTGCTTAAGAAGCCGGCAAACTCCTGCACACAGTGTTTTGGGCCTCCATGGCAGACTGGGAGAAGTAGTCATTATCTTTGGCCAGCGGAGTTTTGTCAGTTTGGAGTACAGCTCAACTGACAGAGCTAAGTAGCAGGTCCTAGCAAACATGTAGTTGCCCTTTTGAGCCATGTAATTTATGTCCCATGAATCAGAGGTCTGAGGGGCCTTATGACAGCAGTATAATGGCCAATAAAGCTATATACATGCTATCCATATCACACCAGCACTCCTAAACCAGCAAAGCCCCTCTGGCCTAGAGACTGCCACAGTTTAACTTGCCCATCTCCTTGCTATTTCAGTGTCCTTTTTGAAATCCCGCAATGCTCCATTTTCTGCTACCCTACCTATCGCCACCTCTTTTCATAATCTCAGAGACCTTTCAGAACTCTCTCCCTCCTTACTCAGGCAGCTGAGGACTTGACTGTATGTATCCCTTCCTTCTCTTGTCTTCTGTGTATTGCTTGCTGGCTTAGACTGGAAACCTTTGGAGGCAGTGACAGTACTGGCACACTTCAACAGATTCTTATTAGGGTCTCAAGCCTAATAATAACAACTAATAATAACTATTATTCTCAATATATTAACACTATGATATTCATAATATTTCAACTACTATTATTCTTAGTATGTTAACAATAATCTTAATAATAATTCATTACATTGCCAATTGCCGCCTGAAGGGGTCCAAACAAGAGTGAATTATCTTCCTAGTAGAAAATACACCCTACAGTATGCCAACATTACGTTTTGCAGCCAGACTTGAGCTCCCATACCCATATTGTAATGCAACTAGAAACTCACTGCATTACTGTAGCCTCAAACTAATGTATTCTGTCTGTCAGAAAGGCAAAAACCTGTAACTTATCAGGAAATTGCACAGTATAATGGCTGCTGCTGAAAGGTCCAACATGTTAGAGACAATAAAAAAATGCCAGTTTTGAATTTCTGTTTCAAAGGGGTTCCCATCACCCTGGAGACAGGAGGCTCCCTGGCTCAGAAACACGATCTGTGGATTTCCGCTATCAGCAACTGCATCAAAAATGACATCAGAGTTTCCTGTTTGCTCACATTAATGACCTTGTCATAGAATTCACTCCAATTGCCTAAAAGAGGATGACTTTTCTGACTGCTGATCCCAACAGCTCAAGCCAAGAACTGGAGAGACAAACCATTTAACTTTTGATGATGCGTGCCCCAGAAAGGCAGGCAGGGCACTGATTCTGCTCCTGACATATACTGTGCCAAAGATCACAGCCAAGACCCAACTGGCTAATGGTGTGATATTTGTTAAAAGCAAAAATTGTCTCAAAGGGGAGCACTCCTCCACAGCAGGAACAGGAACATTTTGTAAGATGAGAAGAGCATGTATGAATGGAGAGATGCACCTCTTGGAGTTACAGTAGATACTTACTCGTTTCAAACCAGCCTGTTCTTGTACTGTTATTTCTCTATTTGAGAAAAAACTGCAGACACCAGGCATGGGTGTCTCTAGGACATACACCATAGCTCTAGCTGAACAGATGCTGGGGCAATAACTAGTTGTCACAAGATATCAAATGACTTCACTTGAGCTAAACTTGCCATTGATTTTATTGTGGTCTACATCAATGCTAATATCGGAAGGAGCAAAAAGAGCACAGTACAGTTCTCAGTTAACAAGTCATGTGTGTTGGAATAATAGTCTGAAAAGAAAAAAATCTTTTTATTTGTAATCTGAACAGAATTGCTATGCATATCCCTGGGAGGAAAAACACCAAATCCCTGAATCACTTCAGTGCTAACCTGGCTTCCAGCAGAATCTAAAATGCCCTAAGGCATTCAATATCTAACTAAGGAAAGACAGAAAAGCCCTTTCATAGACAGATAATGTGTGCCTAAAAGTACATGCATATTTCAGTTACAATTCAAAGTGTTACTTTTGTTGTCAGAATTATTCATAAAAATGAAAATCTGATACTATCAGCATATGTGAACTCTGGACTCATTTAACCAGCCACTGCTGTTGTAAAGTCTTTCATCTCAAAAACCACATGCAAGCTTGAGAATGCTTTCAGTATGTAAGATACCATTTTGAATGCATCTTGTCACCGACTTAATAGTAATGTTTTACATTTCTATAAACTCTGAGGAGTTCCCTAGTCACTTCAGGTATTGAAGCCAACCGCAGCAGCACAGCTGAGACCAGGACATGGACACAGTCACACATCATGAACCACTGAAAAAGTGATTCTCTAAAGCTTCCAGAAGGAGAGTGGAAACTATATATTTTTCTCCTCATTATTTTTCATTTCTGTGTAATTCTTCACCTTGTTTTTCTCTACAGGAGCAAAAGAGTCATAGTACTACTGAAAAAAAAAAAATAAAAGGTTTCACGGTATATTAACTCTTAAGCTGGAAATGAGAAACTCTAAGTGTTGGAAACCTTTTCATTTTTTTTCTTGTTTTATTTTCAGCTTGGTTTTGCAAAACCTGACACCCAAATCTGACTTGACACTAGCATGTCACAAGAAAACCCACCGAAGTCAGAGAAATTACAATTGTGTGAAACTGGTACAGTAAGTGAGATGAAAACCATTCCCCCAAGCACAGAAGGCTTGGAGGAAAGACTCAAACCACAGCTTGCTTACCTGCAGGTGTGCGAAGCATTCCACAGCATCTCACTACAACAAATGTATCATGCAAACAAAAATCCACGTAGGTAGCTAGGATCTCTTCTGGTATAGATCTTGTACAGGTAAACATAGAATTTCAGAGCACTTAATGGAGGAAAGAACTGCTTCTAGCTCCACAGTGCCTTTCTTCAGAGTTACTAAGCTTATTCCCTCTGCCAACCCCCTGCTGCAACAGAAAGAGCAGGCATTAGAAAACAGGTAGCACCTGACCAAAACGGGGCCAGGTGAAGCCCGTTCCCAGAAATGTGTCTGCCTGTCTACCAGGCTGGCTTCGAAAGCAGAGCTTCCTCGGCTACCCTCTCCCTGAGACTGCAAACAACATTTTACCAGGAATGGGAACACCTCAGCAATTTGCACTTGCAATGCAACATATGTGCAAATAAAAAGTAAAATGTCTCCCTCGGTTTAGTAACCTTGCTGCCTGCTCATTGTAGACCCCTACCCAACCCCACACATGGCTTAGAGGAGCGACTAACGAGCCTTAACTTCCAATTCAGGTGTGCCTCCAGACCAGGAAGGCTCTTGCTTGGCTTCATTTAAAGACCCAATCACCCATCCCACTTCAGTTTTCAGCTCCAGTTAGATAATCAGTCAGGAGGACCACAATATCTACTCTTCTCATTTCCTTCTCTTCTCTCACCAGGAATGAAGTGGACAAGGAGTCTTGAACCCAGGACAGCTAACCAGCATTAACTGCTGGGGGGGTGTGGGGGGGAACACACCTGGACAAGTTCAGAGAAAATAAATCCACCAAGTGATATTAAATCACAAGAAACTATCTCAGTCTCAGCAAGTCCAAGGGACACTAGCTGCTGGAGGATAAAAGAGCATTTTTGACTGGCAGACTCACGCTAGTCTAACATTCTTCCCTAGGAATCAAGGCTAGTGCTTTCCATACTGTGCCGTGCACCCTGAAATCACTACAAACACTCCTGAAAAAGCCATGGAATCCAAACCAGAAGGGAGAGGAGCAAATACAAAAGCAACAAATTGAACAGACTTAGCTGTGAGGGTCAAAGAATAAAAAATAATTGCATGTTTAAAGCCACAAGAAAAAACTGAAGCAGAACACCTGCAGCATACCCAGCAAAGCCTCATGAGTCAGTCTGTTGCCCACCCTCTCCTGGCCGAGGGACCAGAAACCATCCTTGTGGAAAAGGTGCCAGAGCAAAGACAGACCTAGAACGCTGCTCTGCAGGACCTCGTCGCCCAGCTGGTGAGCAGGTGAGGCCAAAAGCCACAGCATGCCCCTGGGCATGGGCTTTGCCGGAGGGAGCGCTGCCTTCTGCCAGGGCATGGAGGCAGCACCAGCTGTCAGTTGTTTCCTGGAGCACCGGTGAGCAAAACTGAGTCTCTGATTTAAAGAGGGTTGAGGGAAGGAAAATAAAAAGAAAAAAAGAGGAGAATGTTACTTCACTTGCATGATTTTAAAGCCACGGTTTCATGATGAGTAGCACTAGCAATACTTGAAATAATAAAAGGCTTATTCTGAGGTTTCTTTTTAAATGTGAAATGTCCTAATAAATTATGTATCTAGGAGAATAATCCAGAATCCTAGAAGTGAGGTTTATTCAGGGACCTAAAATACACCCAATTCTGAGTTGGAACAGGAAATTTCTAAATTCAGCAGCAATATATTCTTTTCAGAATACTCATTCAGAAAAGTTATTTGATTCACTGGGATTCTCCTTTCATCTCCATTTTCTTTCTTAAACATTGCTATGTATTCAGATGTTTTATTTAACATTTCAAACTTTCATATTCTTCATCATTTCTCTAAATGGCAGATACAGAGCCTGACTACAGCTATACTATTCATACCACAGTTTTACTTATTTACTGAGACTCATATATGTGTTTATATTTTATGCTCCCATACATTAAACTACAAACAGTTAAGAAAATGTGATGCACCCTATTATATTTCATAACATTCATATTTTTGAAGAAAAAAATGTAAATCAACTGTTATTTACCAGAACCATTACAGAAACTGACAGAAGCTGAAATGAAGCTGAAAATCAGGGGTTTATCCCAGGACCCCAAGATATTGTTAATATAGAAGCCTTGCCAGAAGACTTTTCCATGTTCCCTTCCACCTATTACCTCTGATATTTCCATACATAAAAAAGATCTTACCATTAGCATTTGTGAGCAGCGTTAGGCACACTGTGTAAGCTATGTAAAAAGAGATTGCAAGGGTCTGCCTCCTTTTTGGCACCTACCTCCTATAAAATTAGGAGGAATTAGGTAGTTTATAGGGATCTGGGAATAGCAGTGTTGTTATTTTCCTTGATGCAAAGGAGTGCTGCCATCCCTCTAGAGACTTTTCACCACAGCTGTACAAACAGTCATTTTACTCTCACCAAGGAAGCTCAGCTCTCTCTCCTTTCCAAAAAGGAGTGAAAAATAGTGAATTCACTTAACTCTGCCAGTCTTGTTTCACAGCCCAAATGAGAATGGAATAGAGCCCAGACAGGACCATCGTTGCCCAGCACCCCTTGGGGCTCCTTCCAGTAGGATTTTGGAAGGAAAGGAGGAACATGCTGGGGCTGAGTAAAGTGGGGAGAGGAGGTGGGGACAGGTTCCCCCAGCTCCACTTCATTCTCTGCATCCTCATGACTCAAGGAGAGGAAGGTTAAAAAAAAAATAAAAATCGTTAGACAAGATACATTTCTTCTAGAATAGATTAAAATACAGCAATGTATCACCTGCACTCTACCATGTTTTGCCCAGTTGAATGTCCCTCTTAAACAATAAGGGGGTAGAAGAGAGATGTGTACACAGACTACTCTGTCCTTGGGAAATAATTTACTAAATTGCTGATGTGGAGCTGTTATGCATCAGGGAAGAAAGGTGAGCAAATGATCATCCAAATATATTTGAAAGTCCAATTTCAAAAATTGTTTTCTTTACTCGATTTGTTGCTTCCTCCTATGTAAATGTCACTGCACATCGCTGAAGGCCTCCTCGTAACCTTAGCAACCCTCACATCACAGCTCGGGCTGGCAGCCATGGCAATCCCAAAATAAGTTCCTTTAAAGTCAAGCGTAATGACTGCTAAGATGTTTCCCAATGCTGGCATATTTAAGGTCATTGTGCTAAAGGAATCAGGCTTCTGTCTAGCTAGAGACAGTCAGATATTTCTAAGCTTCTGAAGCCTGAAAAGGCTGTTTTCCCCTCTTTCCTCAAAGCTGGAATGGTTCAACTTTTGAGCCCATGCTGGCCTTTGTGATAGCAAAGCAGAGGCAGTGTGTGTTCATGGGGGTAATAAACCATGCACTAATCCCACAGCTGACGCTAATTTGAGCAACAGTGTGCTTGAAGATTTTTTTTTTCCTTTTGTCTAATTAATTAGCAGAAGTGACAAACCAATTCAGTTACAAGAAATAAAGAACAAAAGATCTCAGATAATTAAACATTAACTCAATGAAAATCCGTTATTCCTTCCACAGTGTAAATTGGTTTATAAATTTCAGTGCCCAGCATTATTGCTTTTCATCAGTCCTTGAGTACAAGAACTCGCAGGGCAAACCCATTAGAAGGTATATCAAGACAAAAATGCCTCACGTGATAAATTCATTAGCCACACTTTTTCAACAGAGGCATCGTTACTCTAGAGCTCTATGAATAATTAGTAAGCAAATTTTGCCTCAAGAGGATTTTTTTGTTAACAAATTGTTTGTAAGGTGACTGTGAAGTTCTCTGATCCTAAAGTATTTGAAGTTCATTAATTCCTTCAGTCTGAGTCCAACACAGTTAATTTGCAAATACCTGGTTTCAGATAGGTAAAATTCATATCATATTGGTTAGTAACTTAAGTGAAATTGTTTCCCTGTTTCTGGATGAAATGACTGATCCCACCTATGTGGGACAACCAAAAGGCATGAGGTGATTCTGCCCCTCTACTCTGCTCTGGTGAAACCCCACCTGGAGTACTACGTCCAGCTCTGGAGCCCCCAGCATAGGAAAGACATGGACCTGTTGGACTGGGTCCAGAGGAGGGCCATGAAGATGATCAGAGGGCTGGAGCACCTCTGCTGTGAGAACAGACTGAGAGAGTTGGGGGTGTTCAGCCTGGAGAAGAGAAGGCTTTAGGGAGACTTTAGTGTGGCCCTCCAGTACTTAAAGGGGGCCTACAGGAAAGCCGGAGAGGGACTTTTTACAAGAATACATACTGATAGGATGAGGGGGAATGGCTTCAAACTGGAAGAGGGGAGATTTAGATTAGATATTAGGAAGAAATTTTTCACTGTGAGGGTGGTGAGCCCCTGGCCCAGGTTGCCCAGAGAAGCTGTGGCAGCCCATCCCTGGAGGTGTTCAAGGCCAGGTTGGACAGGGCTTGGAGCAACCTGGTCTGGTGGGAGGGCAGGGGGCAGGAACTTGATGATCTTCAAGGTCCCTTCCAACCTAAACCATTCTATGATTCTATGAACTTAGTACAGTACTTTGAAAACCCATTAGCTCTATATGTGATTGTCTAGCAAGACACCAGCAAGCTGCAGTTTATGCTGTTATCAGAACATGTATTTTCTCTATCACTGCGATTGCCTGCAGATCTCGGCTCTTGTTTCCATTGAAAGGAGAAAATGAAAACAAACACCTTGGCAGAGGATAATTGGTGCTTAAAAAGGACTGGTTTACAATATGACAGTGTAGCAAGAGTATCATACTGCACTGCTTGACCACTCAGAGAACATCACCCTTGTTTTATTAGAGCAGCGAAGGAATATAGCTGCTCCTCTTTCACCAGCCACCCAGCACGACAGACCGACAGCAAACAAACTTCAGTAGCAGGTCATATGCTCTTGCCACAGGCCCAGGGAAGGGCTGCACTGCGCATTACAGACAGCAGACAAAGGTCTGGGCTAAAGGTGAGCATGAGGAAGAAGAAACAGGAAATACAGACACCAAACTAAGGCAGAAAAGACAGAAACACTCCTTTTTGCTACTGCCTGAGAGATGTGTACCCTTCCTGCCAGATCTCACTAGCTTCTGCTTAGTCTTTCAGTGACAGCTTACTTGGTTCAAGCAAATCTGCTTCCTGTAGAATTTTGCCCCTTTCACAAAGTGGACTCTATTTCAGAAACAGATTATTTATGTGACAGCTAGTAGCTGTCAGGGCAACACAAAAAGACAACACAAAACTGGCACAAATTTGCAACTAGAAGTGGAGTAGAAGAGAGGCAGAAACAGCAGGAAACCATTCTGATCAAAGCCAAATGCGTTTTCCCATCAGTAAGAAAAAAGTCCTTAGCCAAATATAGGCCAGAAATATTCCCTCTATTTCCACTCCCTGTCTGTCCCCCACTTTCTACCACCTCCCTGCTATGTAATTTGATTGCTGTGGTTGGTTTGGGCTATTTGATTTTTTTCTTCCCAGGAGACTGGCTGATTGAAGCGTGCTTCTGCTCCACAAGGTAGGCAAAGTCCTCGGGTGTTTGGTTAGTTTATCTTGCCTATGCTCCCAAGAATAAATTTGTTCTCTGGGTTGTCGAATTAAAAACCGGCAGACACAATGAAAGGATTTTATTTGCCTCTGTTGCATGGTCCATTGGGACTCACTGAGGAATTCTGCCCCACGCGTTCCCTGCTTGTGCAGCTGCCCATGACATCGGTGATTTCCTTGATCTCTTTTGCCTGCCGTGCCAGGCACAAACATCCAAATGTGGCTTTTGCTCTTGCTTAACAGATTTTATGCAGGGCTTTGAAGACTATTTGCAACAGAAGCTATTCGAGATCAAGTTTCCGTCTATCCTGCTGGCCTTGTCTTTCTCCTATATGGTTGCATGCAATTATGGGATGGAGGAAAGGACCTGTGGAGCTGCCTTCAGTTCTGTCTAGAGATCTATGCTTTTAATTCAAGCTGCCTTTAAGGCGGCACACTCTCTACTCCCATACGTGAACACTCAGTTTATTTCTGGCATTTGGAACATTGCCTGAAATTCTCCCCAAAATGCCAGAAAAGATCTGGTAACACTAATAGCAAAGAACGCATTAGGGTGAATTAGCTGATAGCTTTTTGCCTCTATGTTTTCCAGACCTTCCCTGACCTGCAACACTCCTAGAATACAGGAGCATTTAAAAAAAAAAATAATAAAATAACATGATGTACATACAACCTGCCTTCTTTCTTGGATCCCCTGGCTCCAGCAAAGACTGACACACTACCATAAAGATTTAATGAAAGGCACAACAGTCATGTCTGTCTTCTATTTCAGAAATAAAGCCAGCGAGTATAAGTGGGAAAGTAGCTACTTAAAGGTGGGGAGAAATCTGAAGTGCACCCAATGGAAAAACCTTTCTAAATTATTCTCATACTTTATTTTATGCCACCTAGTTCTTTAGGTAAGCAAAACCCAACACACTTGTATTTAAAGGCTCATTTATTTTGTTGTGTCAACAAACCATTTCATCTATCAGCAGAGCTGATCTTGCTGCCAAACCATCCTTCCTCAGGGCTTAGAATTACCAAGAGCGCCAAGTTACTATTTAAAGAGAACAATTGACACATACAACCCAAGACTGAAATCTTCTATAAAAGAAAAAGGAGCCCTACTTGACACACGCAAGTGTTATTGAAATTGCAATGACTAAACCAATCCTAAGCTGACAATGTCACATGAGAGGATATTGATGAGAGATTAAGTCTTGGATCTAATTTGCTCTATTTAAACAGTAATTCAACATTGCTAGGAGCACAGTAAATGATTTTCTAACTCATTTATTTAAAAGGTCTTGGCCAGGATTGCTAGCTGCTTGAAACAAGCTTCAGAAGGACTGAATTAAAAATACAAGACTTCAAAAGGATCAAACAGCTACTAGAAACATTTAGGGGGAGGAAAGGGAGCAGTCAGCTAAACCAATCCACCTTGGAATGAAAAGGGTTGAATCAGAACTGAATGTAACTGGAATGATTCTTACCTTTTGCAAATGACCATCACAACACGTGACAAAGCTTAAGTTTGCACATTTTCTTTAAGATGTGTAATATCCAAGCTATTGGGCAGGGAATGTTGGCAACACTGCTTAGCCAGAGAGGCCCAAAGCAGCAGCTCTGCATCTGGAGATTCCCTGGCCAGGAACGGGCTGGAGCTGTGGGCAAACCAGGCAGGACACTATGACTTAAGAGGGACGGACTAGACTAACTTCAATACAGATACTTCTGTCCCAGAAAATAAGTTCTTATATTCAGGACCACCCAGAACAGTTGCTCTATATAGCTATAACAGGATACACCGAAGACCAAGTTTTCTATTATAGCTAACGATGGCCAAAATTGTGTAAGCAGATGAAAATAAAGGGGGACAAGCCCCTACACACTGACCTGCCAAATATGTAATTTGGATTACTGAGCTGGAAGTTATCATTGGATACGCTAATGCCCCTTCCACCACTATTTTTTCGTTATTCAGTTAACAGACATGCTCAATGACATACTATCATCCATTGACCATAACATGGAAGTGTTTTCATTATCATTTCTACATCCAGATGAATGAAGATAAGATAAACACTTCTAATAAAACTAGAACAGTACCTCTACGGCATTCCCCTATTTCCAGTATTTACTGACATTCATGGAGAATTTGCAGAAGCTCTACATTTGTTTTAAACTGGAGCTATCTCCAATCTCACGCTATCCTGAGAGACAGCTTAGATTCTTTAACCTGCATCACCCTGCATGCTGACCTGGTAGCTGCGAAACAGAGCACATTAGTAGTGTTGCTTAATGATGTTCTCTCACCTGGGCGTCAGGGTCACAGAACCATCAGTTTGCAAAAAGAGCTGCCAACCCTCCCCCAGCCACACTGCACAGCAGTCACTGGTGCAGCACACAGTAAGAGCTGTCGGGCATTCTTCACGCACGTGGCCCCAAGATGTGACTTCTTTCTGGAGTAAAAAAGGCCTCCTCTCACTGAGCACGCTCAGAGAGGAGTGAGCAGCATACATCACTCCAGTCACACGGCCCCTTGTGTTCCTCCTCACAGATCATAGGGAGGGGGAGTACAGAAGTTTGGGTGGCACTGCCTTTTGCACCTTCCAGCACCCAACCACAAACTCCTGGCAGGGTTGCTTTAAACCATTCCACACCACAGCGGCATCAGCAGACTGGTATAATATACCCCACACCCCTAATAGAGGAAAATTCATGATAGCATAGTGCCACCCCTGGCATGACTAACAGTGACCTGGTGTCCTAATATGCATAATGTGCTAAATGAAATCCCAAACACATCTGGAAATGATTACTGGAAGTTGCAGTATCTTATGAAAACCAAGCCCACCTCGCTTACGTGCAAAAAATGCAAGTTAAGCGTTTGCTGACTCTCCAGGCAGCTGTCATTAACATGGTACGCACATGTCTCTTTGCCCAAAGATCAGATGTTCTGCAATTTCTGTTGACTCTTTACCATATCATGAACACTTTGTACAAACACATCTGCATTTGCGAAGCCCTTCTTTAGAGACTGGACTTGACCATGTACTTCTTGTGAAATCCAGATCCTTGCAGTGATCTTGCTCATCTACATCTTAGTCAGATGGCAGGAAGGACAGTGGGAAATGTGTGGAGCAAATCCTTATAAGACTCTTTCTGACTAGCGCATATTAAATATAGCAATGTTACAGTTGATTTTGCTCAATTCCCCCATCACAGAAAGGCTGCCTTTGCTCTTAGAATATTTCTGTAGCATTCCAAAGTTGCAATTCAAAAAGCCCCTGAACAAGAAAGAAGCTAGATTTGAAGCTAGGCTGTGAGATTTCCGGAAGACTTATTTCATCAAGTGAATCGCCTTAAACCCCAGCCTTCCCGCGAGTGCAGAGCCTAGTCCGGGGTTTGCAGATGAGCGATGTGGCTCTGCATGTGTAAATCCACCTTCACTAGGGAAGAGGAATCGCATCTGGGCTGCAGCAGTAGACCTGTGCACTGGGAGGTGTGCTTCTCCCCTTACTCTTCTGGAAACTTTTACACCCAATCTAAAAGCCATAACCTTGGAAAGACAAGTGATTACCATCAACTGGAGATAAATAAACATTTTCAACCTCTTTTTTTGTTGCAAATACTTTAAATATATACATTATAACATATTCTTTAATAAATACTAAAATTTATTTTTCTGTACTTTTCTGGGGTTTAGTAATCAAGACAGATTGCACATTGCAACTTGGAAATGGCCTATAAAATTAAGGTTTTACCAAAAACAACTTAAGTAACAATGCTGGAGAAACAGACGTATCTATCTAAAGATGCCCAAGTAAAGGATTAACTGCTTTAGTGTTTGCAGTAACCACAGGGTAGACGATCACTGTCACAAAATCAAGAGACACTCAGAAATACAGTGAAATGATCCAGTGTTTAAACACTCCTCTGCTCACAGTAAAAATCACTGTGAATCAAAATAGGAAACGGCAATCCTGATGGCTGAGATAGCCCTGACAGTATTTAACTTGACAGACTTTTTCCCCTAATGTGATTTGAATAGTTGCCTCGCAGCATTTCTCCTTCCAGCCATATCAGGGGGAGGAAAAAAACCCCAACAACCACCCATGTAGTATTTGAGTCAAAAGACAGATCTGATCAGGAATAAATTATGACAAATTCATGTCCAATGAACCTGCTACCCACTCCTTTTAGACTCAGTCCTTCTCCTTTCTCTGCCTGCACACAGAGCTGCAGTGGTCCAACTCCCCGCTCTAGCAAGAATTGCCTAAGGATGAACTTGGCTTCACTTAAATGTAAGGCTGAAATAACAGCGGTGGGTATTTTATTTTTTTTTTAATAGATCAGATTGCTAGTGTCACAGAAACTCAGTACAAATTCAGTGATTTTTAATCATCCTTCTATAGAGAAAAACTTAATCTAAATTGTTAAAATGGACAAGAATTTTAACTTCTTACATTTGATTAACAAAGCAGAAAATCTCCACTGGGATATGAAACGCAAAACCTGGTCCTGCTGAAGCCACTGGGAAAGGCCTCAGGAGAAGAGAAAGAGATAATAAGCATCATCTGCTTGGCATTCCTGCTTGGCATTACTAGCTCCTGTGACCAGGACATGCTGTACTATCCCAACAATCAATAAGAAAATACAAGACAGACTGCTTCTGCGTTCAACACACCTGGCAGTTCCTTAACTAGAAAAAATTGAACAGGATTGGCTTTTAAGGAACGAGAGAAGCAGCAAGCCAGTTCACTTTAAAAATACTGATAATTTAAGACATGAACTATAATGGAGATTTTCCAGTAATAGATAGGCAGGCACCTAAAATGGTTTTCACATGAGCTTAAGTCTGAAAACCCCAGAGAGTTTAATTAGATAAGACTTTCTTGTTAGCAGATCTAACACTGCTTTTTTACTTCTCTAGGAGAATTTGTAAGAAACTCTAGTTTTCACCTTTAAGAAGGTGGCTCTGGCAATACAGACTGTCGGTATCCTTTTGTTGTAGCAACCACTGATGAGAAAAAACAAACTCACATACCAAAGGGAAGACCATCAACCCAACACAGCAATCTCCACAATTCTCCATGATGCTCATCCACTTGGAAGTACAGATTTGGAAAGGTCCCCTAAATGGTAAGAGACTGGGAGGACAGTACAAAGAAGAGCAACATAATTTACTGTATCTTGAATATACACATGTTCCTGAGAGCAACAAGCTCTGGAAATGGTCTAAAATGAATATTGTGCTTTATTTTATTTTATTATAGGCAATTATTTACCACATCTTGCAACGATATTCTCTGAGCAGGAGCTATGTAAAAGTGGTCTCAGTGCAATCATTTGATCAGCTCCCTCCGTATATTCAGTGCCATATCCAAATAGCTTAGTCAAAATAACATTAATAAAATCTTTCCACATTTTACTTTTTCTCCTGCAGATCAAGCACAAATGTGGGAAGAAGACTTCAGTGTAAAATTACAATTACAGACTCAAAAAAAAATCAGCACAGATCCTGCAATACGAGTGAAAGCAGAAAAGTTACACTCAGACAGGCCAGAAGTTTGTAGAAAGTTTAGCAGGATTGCTTCTTGGGGACTATGCAATTCCCAGGGGGCATTTAGAAGGTAGTAGTTAGGAAAAAAGTAATTTCACTCAAATCTGGGGCCTCTGTAAGTGGCAAGGGACACAAAAACCTACTGAGAACAAGCAGGTCAACATCCTAATGGGCATACGTTCCTATCTCACGTTTCAGCTCTGAACACCATCCAGCATTAAGCAGTTCTCTGAAGTACTTCAAGGTATCATTTTTTAATATATATATATGAATTTATAACTTGATCTGCACTTTAGTAAAAGCAAGATTGACAAATGCAGCTTGACATCAAGAGGAAAAGTCATCTAACAGTTATGAGCAAATTAACTACCTCTCCCATATTTCATGGCACACGGCCACGCAGATTGCCAACAGAAGCCACACTTCAAAGTCAGCAAGTTTCAGCGTAAGACCTGTTTCCTTAGTGCCATTCCAATTCACAGAACAAGATGATGTGTTTTGGTTCTCAGCTCAGAGGCTGGGAACAAAAACATGAAACGATGCTACACCTAGAGCTTGATGGTGTTAATCATCATCACAGGTTCCACACAAGAGACTAATATTTTACTGGGTTGATACATTAACTTTGCTCTCTGGAATACATGAAACTTCAAGTGAGAGCACTTGCAGAACTTTTTTCGTTACATGGCAAAAAGCCTGTCCCTGGGGCTCCAACATCACTGGACTCTGCATTTAGTAGGTATTATGATCTTTTCTCAAATATTAAACTTAAATCTTATTTTTTATTTCTCATCTTAATTTATTTCTAATTAATTATTTTAAGTAGTTTCCCAAGAACTCAAAAGGCTCAAAGTACAGCTTTATTTTGAGCCCTCTACTCTGTGCCTTCTAAAGGGAGAACAAAGATGAATGGGTGAAGGGCTGCACAAGGAGAACAGAGAACAAGACCTAGACAAATTTAAATTGGTTAAACCCCCTCTTCTTCACATGCTGTGTATTAACAGCCAGTAGTAACCAGTGAGCTCATTACAAAAAAAAAAAAAAAAAAAGAGGAATTTTTGTCACACCAAAGGAGGAAAAAGACAGAATATCCTCTAACAAACCCAGTTTCTTCAGAAAGATCATCTACCTGAAACAAAAACATTTTGTGGCAAATTACTGGCTTTGCTGCTGTTTTGTTTTGTTTTGTTTTGTTTTTTTTCAAAAACCCCTTAGTGGGGATGGATCCTGACTTACTAAATTTCCATGAGAAATTGGACAAGTTTTCTACCAGGTTGCTTGATAACATAGGAAGAAAATGCCAAGAATCAGGAAGCAGCAAAAGCCCTGGAAATTGGTTTTACTACTTGTTTCCTGCTCACTGTTCCACAGCAGAAAATAAGAAAGCCGAAGTCTTGATCCAGGGATAAAGCCCAAGATTCATCCGTGTTTCCCCGGGTGTCCAGATACTATGTCAACAGAAATGGAGCCTAAAGCCCATGCCAAGTAAACCACTGAGGCTTGGGCTCCCTGCTCTGGACCAGCCCCGGGATCTTCCAGTCTTGCAGATTATGCACCAGGGAGGATCACCAGCATTTCCCAGTCTCTGCCCAGGGCTGAAGAAGCCCCAGGGTGCCCATATTGAACTGGGACTCCTCCAGCATCCACGCTGTAAGCCTGATCTAGCATCCCAGTGACTTCTAGCCCTACGTGGGAGCATGTCTCTAGGTGCCAGGACAACTGCATTTCCCCTTCCAGAAAAACCTACATGAAATTATTTTTATTTTTCTTTAAATATTACTTAGCACCTCCCTTTTAAAGGATGTGCATGCATTTTCTGTATAACATTCCAAGCCTGAACACCACTGGAAGCTGGTATTGGCATTCCTGTCTCATGAAACACCTCTCAGCTAGGTTTCCAAATATGCACAGATTTTTATTTATTTTATTTTTAATATTAAAGTTGTCTCCATATGATGGGACCATTTGGGGGGAAAAATATGACACATTTTATAAAATATAAATTAAGGGGATATGTAAGAAACCCAGTTCATTATAAACAGAAAAGGGGTCAGAGAAAAAGTACTCACTAGGTATTTTGCTTTCCACAGTTCTGGCAAATGTTTTGTTTTGCAGCTTTTGAAATTTTTAGTATCATTTTGTTGGCTATCATAACAGTAGAGAAATGTCGTTGCAAGGTTAGAGTCTCAGTACAGTTCTATTCTAACAATTCTTTATTAAGATAATAAAATATGAATTCTAAATGTTTTCATGCCAGAATGTCTTATTTTCATGAGAAGACAGTATTGCCTTCCTGATTTTGTTGCCATTAGAAATCATGATTATTATGCCTGTATCATTAACTACTTTTCAGCTAAGTCTCTGGTTAATTGTTTGCTCCACAACAATCTTTTTCTCATTCATGCACTGTTTATGAGGCTTTTAACTGGCTTCTTGTTTATTGAGATCTGATTTACTTGATTATACTCTCATCCATTGTTTAAATGAAAAAATATTCCTCATAGTTGTTACCAGGCTTTGGCCATTAATTATTGCAGCAATACTACCTCTTTTAGATATATCTCCTTTCGTATTATTACTTTACAAAGATTTGCTTTCTGCAAATGGTCCATGACAGATTTATAGTATTTTCTCTGAAACAGAATGCTTGCAGAGGGCTACAAACACATGAAAATAAAGGAAAATAAATAACAGAATTAAATGCATTGCTGGTTATTATACATGTGTTAGCCTCAATTTGCCTCACAGCTTAAAGAAATCATGCAGATGGACAGATATAAAATCAGTGCTGGGAAAAAACGGTATTTTGAGGGCAATCACATGAACAATAAAAGTCAGTTCAAGTTCAACCAAAGCAGAACATTTAGGTTTTTATAACAGTCATAGATTTTAAGTCAACCTAAATATTTGATTACCTAAAAAAAAGAACTTGCTCTGCTTTTAAAAAATATAGACCAATTTTGAAATAAAATGTTTCCAATTTTTTTCTATTCCCACAGTTTTCTCTGTACGTAGGGGACTATTTCCATTACCATACTGCTCTTTGTTTATTAATGCCTTCTGAAGAATCGCAGAAAAAAGTGCTCTAGGTGCAACTATATGCTACGTTTTAACTGTGTTTAGAGATAAAAGTACATCAAGCTGAGGTTAGACGACCATTTGTTTAGTTGTAAGCATCTGACCTTGCCACTGCTATGGTCACAGAGAAGAGTTTAACTGCAAACGCTGCCTTTGCTGGTAGGGACATATCCCGAATGGTGTCATGGCCCAATGGATTTGTGCTGAATGATGAATCAGTAAGTAGCTGTTTCTGTATTTCACCCCAGAGGGGACCAGACTAGTAAATGAAGCAATTTGTATACACAGGCAGATTATAAAGCAGTCTAGATGAATATTTTTAGAATAAGCACGGTATTATGAAGACACAAAGTCACTCTCTCTGACTTTTCACAACAAATGGCTTACCTGTGCTGTCAAGCTGTACTTCTTCACATACAATCAAACAGGCAACCCCAGCTCCTGCTCACCACATAGGCACAGATTTCATGTATAACAAAACTCAGTATATTGAGATAACTTCTCAAGTCTAGTAAGCAAGATAAACTCCACTTGTATAAAGCACCTCCATATCAATACAGGTGCATCCACACTCAGGCTTATGCCTCTGGCTACAGAATGATCACTGTCTAACAGCACTTTTAGTATAATCTATAGAAAAAAGAAAGGATAAAATTCAGGTGAGCAAATCTAAAGTTCCTTGCTTCAACAAAAGTCCAACACCTGAAAACCACAGGCTGGGCACAACACAGTTTTACACTTGCACACACCACTTTAACTGAGTCAACACCTCTTCAAGGACAGAGCGCCCATTATTCGTTAAATCACACTGGGATCACTTTCATTCCCAGACAAGATTAAGAAAACGAGTTAGTCACATTTATTCCCATAACATATAAAGTTACAGATTTCATTAAAACCAGAAACGAACTTCAGGAAGAAAAAAAATTAACAAAAAGGCCTGCCCTTAGCAACTCGGCTCTGACAGTAGCAGCTGTACTGATTTCTTGCTGAGGCTCTCCCAGTTATCTGCTAAAGATGCTTAAAAGCCTCGGCTGCCTTTGGGAGTGGTGAGTCTCTGCAGCAGAGTGCTGGCCCAGGAAATACATGTGCCAGAACCAGGAGTCTGTCCCACTCTTTCCTGGGCAAGAATCAATTTCTTCCCCAGTCCTACACCCTTACCTTGCATTTCCATTGCATTCTTCAGACAGCACGTTCCTCCTAGCTCCAGGGGGGCATTTCCTATTTCTAATATTTTTCAAGACCTTACAAATTATATGTAATCAGCAGCATTAATAGTACTTGTGTCCCATTCCATTCTTAATTTCCATATTACAATGAAATTTGGATAGCAGCCACAGGTGATACACTAATAACACCACCACCAGGTTAAGCATTTAGGGTACTAGTTCTAGCTTTTTTTCCCTACTCAGCTTTCTGCACTTCTCTTTGCCTCTACAGTCCTTGGCAGACCAGAGGTTTCTCAATCACTCATCTAGGTGGACCTGAAAGCAAAACCCCACTAATGGAATATTTAATACTGTTCCCATATTTCATGTGAATAACTAGATTATGTAGTTTTCTGAAGTACAACCAGGTTAAACTCCAATACAGTATATCTTGAATTCTGTAATTCCATTAGTTAAAAACACAGGAAAAAAACCAACCTTCCTTTTTCATTTGGCTTTCAGTAGCTTTACTGCTCATATAAAGACAATGATCTCAGTTCTTAATCCCCATGTTAGAGACTAGTGAGTTTTAAGTTAAAGCAAGAGAACCTCTATGGTACTATTATGTGTGAGAATTAATATTATTATCTATGCAAAAAGAGTCGATACCACAGCACTGTCTTTCATTCTAGAAAAAAAAATAATCTGATTTTTGTCCTCTTTATTACACTGGCATCCAAGTTCATAATTTCCTACCTGCTAGCTATTTGAAATTAAAGCTGTCTCCAACTACCTTGCATTTTGAGGGAGATCTGGAAAGCAAATCTACAGTTAGACTCACAGAGAGAATCAAAGCATCACATTTATGAAGACATTATTTTTTGCTGAGGTAAAATTAATATGTTTTGCAAAACAAAGAATTTGCAAATAAATTGTGACTCATTCTGGATTGACAAAATGTTTGCATGTGGTTCATGTTTTCTGCAGCTGTGCACCTTGTTGAAGAGCTGGTTTTTGATCTAATTGAGGCTAGTAGGATGTAGTATATATAAACTTAACTAAATATTCATGTTCTGCCCTAAGGGTAGGAACTGATGAAAGATTGACCAAGTTTTAAATTCAAAACTGTTTACTCTGTGCAGGATGTTGAACTTCCATAGGAGGTAACTTCACACTTATATTGTGCTGCTCAGGATACCTCTGCCCCAGAAAACCTGTATCATTTAACAGCATTACCCTCTAAAAGAAACAGTGATTGCAAATTATTATTTTGGTGGATGTGCACTGTAAGCATACACATAGGTAATACTACAAGACATCTCTACACTGTCCTAGTATCTGTAAAACACATTTGTAGCAAGAAAAGCGTCCATCGTGGTCCCAGTACTAGGAGGAAAGGTAGCAATGACTGACTTAGGGTGAAGGAGCTGAAGGAGGTAACGTTTTATTTCTTCAATTCACTTCATATGTAGCAGGCCCCTTGTAACAGTTTCTTCTGTTTTGTAAGGTTTTACTGGAGTGACGCTCCCCGTTTTGAACATAAAAAAGATCAGTAGCAAAAGATCAGACCTTTCCTTACTAAAGACATGGTAAGAGTCCCTGCAGAATATAAAGCATAAAGACTGGGAAATGTCTTGTTGCAAAGCTTGAGAAATTCCTCAGTGCTCAGAAAGAAGGAAATTACCAAAATGAAGAGAACTTCTGCTTTTTTAAACACCAACAGCCATGGGAATGGTTCCTGATGGAGATGCCCAGAGGCAAGGGAGTACCGGGAACTAAGGAGTCAGCAGCCCCTTACCCCAGTAGACACAGCATTGCCATTGGTAGTACCCAGCCACAGGGTAACTCTGCAAAGCCTGAAGACCGAGACTTGCTTCCTCTGGATTTTTACTGGCCTGCCTGGAGCATTATTTTACTTTGCTTAGCTGTAACAGCAATTTTTTAATGACTAGGTGGCTTTTTATTTTTCGCTTAGCTTTGTATAATCATGCAGCGCAACCATAATTTTCATATGGATAGTAACAGCAAGTAGTTATTCTGTGCAGAACGAACCATTAATGGTGCCAGCCTAATGATGCAGCGCAGAGAAATGGGGGCACAGGATATTGCTGAGGCCATGAAAACAGGGGCCAAGGGTGCAGAGTAGACATAAACGAATGAGGTGATAGGTGTGACCTTACAAGTGGGACACGGGATGACACAGGGACCCCTAGGAACAGCTCACCAATGGCCAGTTACTGAGAGCTAAAGGAGTTCAAAGAAGCTGGGCAAAAATGGATTTAGGGGTAATAACAAATACTTCTTCAAGAACTGCACGGGCAGCTCACAGAGGCACAAAGATACCTGAGCTCTGGGCAAGAGTGAGCTGTCTTCTCTGGGCTGAGACAACCGCAGGGCACCCTGCGCAGGCACGTGCCACGGGGTCCCTTGTTAGAAGACTAAGATACACAAGGAGACTTCTTCCCCTCACCCCTCTCCCTCAACCTACTACTTTCCTGCTTTTCCTGTTTTATGAATGCAGAAACTCTCAATCTGTGATTAAATGATGGCCAACAAAACCCTGATACTATGTCACGGTATCACATATTCCTTTTGAATATGCATGCACTACCACACAGAGAATATGGCTTCTATTTTCTTTTTAAGGTCCGAACTCTACATCTCTTTGCCTGGGACACTGATACACTCAAAGCTCCCTCTGCCTGTGATTGCAAACATACATTCCAATGAACCCTGACAAAGGCTTTTCATGGTGTGGACACCTACCCTCTAGGTATGGCACTGACCCTTCCGATTTATTTCACATGGGACACACAACAGCCATCAAATGGCAACGCCATTTTGTTAACAAACGGTGCTACAGAAAGCAGACTGAAAGGTTCTTTCTCAGACATTCTTTCCCAATTGTCTCTGTTGATAAAACCTAGCAACAGCTACTGGCATCCTTTAAGAAATGTATGTAAAGAATCTGAACATCCCCTTTTCTTCCGTTTTCAACATTTTTTCAGAAGTGTACTGAAGCCAAAAAATATAATCAAGCTATTCTTCATCTAATAGCTTTTCTGGACCAGTGAGTCTATCCAATCCTGCTGACTTCTTTGTGTAATAATATGTTGCAGCGCAGAGAAACTGATGATTCCAGGGACTCCTTTGCTAACAAGAACTTCTAAAAAGTAGAGAAAAAGTTAAGTTTCTACAAGACTTTTATATTACTTAGTATCTGTGCTCTGGGCAGCCAATGATGAGGTAAAAGAATTATTTAGTATTCCAAGAAAATGCATCAAAAATTATTTTTAAGTGAAACTTCTTAGTTCACATTTACTTTCAAATACTAATTTATTTGAGGAAGGAAAAACCCTCACTGAAAACATAAACCTCTTATCAAATATAAAACCTGCTTTATTTTTTTAACAGGAAAACATAAATATCTTTGTGTCTGTATCTGTAACCTGTGAGTAAATGGGTCCTTTTGTACTGGAATAGAATGTTGCACACGAGCACACAAGCTCACTTAAGAACTTTTGCAGTGCTAGCAGGAAATTATTCAAACAATTTAAGAAGAACCTTTACTGTCATAATGCTCTTCATTTTCTTCACCCAGCCCAAACCCCCTTCACACCCTTGCTCTCACTGATATACTTCTCTCATGAGCAGCTCTCAACATTGTTTCCCTGCCTCTAAGAGTCACAGAATGTTTTGGGTTGGAAGGGACCTTAAAGATCATCCAGTTCCACCCCCCTGCCCTGGGCAGGGACACCTCCCACCAGACCAGGTTGCTCCAAGCCCTGTCCAACCTGGCCTTGAACCCCTCCTCGGATGGGCTGCCACAGCTTCTCTGGGCAACCTGGGCCAGGGGCTCACCACCCTCACAGTGAAAAATTTCTTCCTAATATCTAATCTAAATCTCCCCTCTTCCGGTTTGAAGCCATTCCCCCTCATCCTATCAGTATGTATCCTTGTAAAAAGTCCCTCTCCGGCTTTCCTGTAGGCCCCCTTTAGGTACTGGAAGGGGCTATAAGGTCTGCCTGGAGCCTTCTCTTCTCCAGGCTGAACAACCCCAACTCTCTCAGCCTGTCTTCAGAGCAGAGGTGCTCCAGCCCTCCGATCATCTTCATGGCCCTCCTCTGGTCTTGCTCCAACAGGTCCATGTCCTTATGTTGAAGGCCCCAGAACTGGTCACAGTACTCCAGGTGGGGTCTCACCAGAGCAGAGCAGAAGGGGAGAACCACCTCCCTTGCCCTGCTGGCCACACTTCTGATGCAGCCCAGGATGCGGTTGGCTTTCTGGGCTGCAAGCGCACATTGCCAGGTCATGCTGAGCTTCTCATCAACCAACGCCCCCAAGGTCCTTCTCCTCAGGGCTGCTCTCAATTCATTCTCCACCCAGCCTGTATTTGTGCTTGGGATTGCCCAACCCTGTGGTGCTCAGCTCCCTGTTCTATAGCAAAAAAAACTCCACAAATGCAAAGCACACACTTACATCCTCCTACCTAAGCCTCTTCCTCTTGGCCATCTCGCACAAGCCCTGTTGTTACCCATCTCCTGCATCTCCTTTTGCAAAAATACAGGCAGTGTCTTGTCTATACAGTGTCTTATCTAGAAAGTTAGATAGATGCAGCTGTACCATAGAAGCTCTTCAGAAGAATTGGGTACAAGAGTGACACCCTGCATTCCAGACTCCCTGCCTAGGCTCACCGGGCTAACACGACTATATTTGGTATTTCCCATACAGAACCAGAACCAAACTGCAGTATGCATCACAAGGAGCTTACAATTTAAATACAGCTAAAGCTAGAGATCCTGGACAGCTCAAAAGGAGACTGATGTCCTTTTCTTTTCATTTCAGGTATTAAAGTTTGGGGATCATTCACAGGGAAACTGTGACCTCCAATGCAGAGATGAAAGGTAGGAAAAGTGCAGGCAAAAGAAAAGGCAACAGTGGCAGGAGCAATGCTGCAAGATCCCCAGAGCACTGGATATTTTCAGTCTCCACAAACACCTTCTCAGTGTGGCCATATGACATTTGGCAGATACTTTTGTACCAATCCATATACCCACCCCTCTGACCAATGCCCTCTGGCTTTCCTTTCTGATCAGTCTAAGAAACAATTTTTGCACAGACTTCACTCTTAGCCCTGCTTGCTTATATTAAAGCAGGATTTGGTCCTCTAAGGTGTCATAATTTTTCAACTTAACTGCATGGGAGGACCATAGTTGAGACCTAGTAACTTTGTACTCCTCTTTAGCAAACTATCTCTAGGGTTAGAACTTCTCCTTCACAGACACTTGTAGAATGCTTTCTATCTGTTCCTAATTTATAAATGCCGGTTTGAAATACACATGCAGAACTCCACATTTAAACCTGGTTCCCTGCTTCTTTCTTTCTTTAATACTGCAATTTACCTTCTGGGTTCTCTACTGTCCCTGAGAAGATGTAATAACTACTTCTTGGCAGCTCACTAGGAAGAGGGAAAAAAAAAAGAAAAAAACTGGATGGAGTTCAGAAAACAGCAACAAAAAAACCATAAAGGACTAGAGAGACATACTAATGGGAAATTACTTCAAAAAAGCAAGTATGTGTAGCTTAACTAAACAATGACAAAAGAGGCTGTGGTAATTGGAAATAGCTGAAGGTTGTAAACACGGAGGTGAATGACATATTGCCCCAAGTTGCTCAAGGGGGATATGACTGCAAAGACAAGGTGGAAATTCTTCCCAGTCAGCCAGAAGTCAGAGGAAAGAAGTTTGCAGACAACTTATGTCTGGAGGAAATAGGAGTGTGGTCCTCTGCGCAGCAAAGCACTGGGCTTGACAGCCAGGATGGACAACCAGTGGGGAAGAGTGAGACTGGGAGAAGAGGTCTGGAGCAGGCAAAGGGGTATGGACTCAGTAGCATCCAGAAGCTCCTCACAGCCACCCTGCAATTTCGTAGTACAAGTTGCCTGGGTCCCTTCCAAACATCCTGCACAAGTACAGCGTGGCTTCACAACTTCAGCACTCTCTCAGTTGATCAAGCAGCCAATGCTGCACGTTCATTAGTCTCAGTTTCTCACCCTCTCATCTTTGGGACACAGACTGGAGCCCAGTCTACCCTTTCCCTCAGGTTAGAACATTGAAACAAGAATAAACAAAGCTCCTCTGACTCGAGTATTATTCTGCCCCACATTTGTGCAACTGTCTTATGTTTAAAAATTGCAGAAAACCCTGTTATTTGACAGTTATTTTCAAATCACTTTGAAATACAGAACTACCTCTCATTTTGCCACTAGACCCACGCCTGTGGGCATTCAATCCCGTTTAACCCAAGTGCTACAGGCTTCGCCTCCATTGTTACCTCCCTTTCATCTATTTTCAAGCCAACAGAAAAGTGCCTCATGTCTAAATGCATTTCCCAGCCCCTGTGTTACAGACAGCGCTTTCTCTGTTCTCAGGGAGAGCTTACAGAGATTTTTTTTCTTTTCACCATTCTTTATTTTTTGTTACTTATTCTGGCCATGCTCCCTTCTTGCCTAAATTTCCTAACTGTACGGTATTAGATACCTCAACCCCATCTGACTTGGCAGCAACATGTCCCTGTTGGTCTTGTGCCTGCTAAACCACAAAAAGGTATTTAGATTCCTATCTCATATTCCTATTTCTGTTGTTGTCGTTGTTAATCTGACCCATAACTCTCTGAAAAAGCAAGTTTTACAAAGCAGAAATCGATCACGAGGAAAACCGAGAGGACAAATGTCAACACTTAAATGAGTATTAGGAATTGATTTACTTCATTCAGCACTAATAAAAGAAAGATCATAAACCACATGATAGTGGTGGTAAAACAGAATCCATACCTTGACAAGTACTTAGGAGTCTTGCCAGGTGTGAATCGGTAATTACCTTACAGAATAACGCTAGAGCTAAGATTATTTAAAATATAACCAGAGGAATATCAGATTGGTATAAGGAAGTGTATTACTTCTGGAAAAGGTATTAATGAAATACTGTGCCCGTTTTTCAGTGTGTTCTTTAGAAATAACAAAAGATAGGTGAACGAAACAAGCTTTGGAAATCATCACAGTGAAACTCCTGGGAAGCTCAGTCTGTTTCGGCTTATTCAAGAAAGGTCAAAGAGACGACTTGATTATGGTTTACAGCAGCTTACAACACATTATGACAGATTCCATGGGAAAATAACTTCAGCTTTTAGGTAGCTTTCCAGTTAAAAATAGCAGAAAAAGTTGCAACGTTGGAGGCTGAAACTAATTGCAGTCAGGAGGAACACTTTTTTTTAATGAGGACCAGAAGTCAACACTAGAGAAACCACCTCATGTAGATATTGTGATTCTTTATAAATTAGACGCTTCAAACCAGGATCAAATGTCTATATTACGAGATGCTGTTTTAACACAGAAGTTACGTGATTAGTTCAGCAGTAGCTGAATGAAAGTACCTGACCTACTCAAAATCCTAATAGTCCTTATGCCTGCTTATGGTCTACAAACCTATACATCATTTCTGAGTGGCCATCAGGGAGAAACCAACTGAACTTGGTGGCTTTCATTGAATCCTGCTTCCACCAATAATTCATGTCATCTATCCTAATCAATTAGATGGGTAAAAATGGCAAATACTATAAACACCATTTTTATCTCTTCAAGGTCTGTGATTTATGGCAGTGTCACTCTGCTACTGGAAGGAAAAAAATTTGCTGCTGGCCTTGGCCAGCAGCAAGTCCATCTTGGAGCACTGGCTCTATTGGACATGGGGGGAGCTTCTAGCAACTTCTCACAGAAGCCACCCCTGTAGCCCCCTCGCTACCAAAACCTCGCCACGCAAACCCAAGACAAGAGTCTAATTTTAACAGCTAATGTTTGAGTGAATGGTTTGATTCTCAGGTTGCTGCTGTAAGGGGATGATAGAACATCAGAAAATGTCTCCCTGTAGACATTCACAAGTTTGAGGAGATGCTATGACATGCTGTAGCTTTATTAATTCTTAAGACTAAAGAGGATATTATATCTAGCCTGCTTAAGCTACATGTATTCATATGTCAAATGGAGTACTGTATTTTCTGTAGCCTGTCCTAGTCAAGTATACTGATACCACGGCTCAGTGGCTGCTCCTTGCTTTCTCCATTTCAGTTTCAGGGGTATGTGCAGCAGCATTCATCAGCAATACCTCTGCTTTTAAGAGCAATCCCCCTGCAGAAATGTTCTCCAGGCACATTCCCAGTTGGGATGAATGATTGATCTGACCATCGTGGAGATGCGCTACGTCCATTGGCTACTCGCAAACTTTTGCATTGGGCTTGTTAGAATTTTACATGAACACAACTCAGCATATGTTCTGCCTGCAGTTTTTGTTGGTTTTTTTTTTTGACCAGAACGAGTATTTCAAATACTTGCTCTTTGTAATGTGCCATCTGCACAGTCTTCAGGGTCACACAGCACTTTATGTATTTCCTTAGCAGACAGATGTAATTTACATAAGGAATTTATGAAATGTCTATATAAGCAGACTCAAATTCATATTCATACTCTTTGGAACACTTTTGCCACTAACATTTCATCTAACAGAAACTCAGTTTTCCCCCAGGAAACTGAATCCAAGGGTTTAAACACTGTTTAAGCTAATTATTGGAGCTGAACACTCATATGGGGTAAATCCACCCATTTCAATAGAAGTGTGCCAATTTAATTCAGCCGAACATCTGCCTGTTGTGTTTTATTTGAATAAATGCTAGAGATCTCTTTCCAATGTTCATAGAACTTAGTTAGCGAGGGAGGAAAACTAAGGGTTAAATGCAGCTGCTGCAAATTAAGGGCTGCAAAACCTGACAATGTGTTGCCATCTATGATCCCACATTAAAATTGTCTGAGAGCAAACCTCCCCGGCTTCCAGTTTCAAGAACCCTTGAAGCAGAAGTGGAAAATCAGCTTACAAAGTCAGACAGATAAGGATAATTTTTGTTCTTAGGGTATAATAGAAGATGTAATATCATTATTAGTGTTGTAGAAAGATAAAGGAAGAAATGTATATTGAGCGTATACAAGGATTATAGGAGTAATAGAAATGCTCAATTGTGAGAAGTAGCAAGGAAGATCTTTGGTTCAAGAGCTTACCTGGACATGGATCAGATGCAAAACACTTTTCTCTGGCAACAGGAGCAAAGACCTGGATGTTCTTCAGAGTTAAAGCATGTTTGTATGTGCGAAGGTGGGTGGATGTATATAAAGGAACTGCCATGCCTTATTTCAGTTTCAAATATGATTCATCAACTTAATATTCTTCCACTTCACACGTATCTGCTGATGATTCACACCTTTAGAAGACCATGTTAGATTTTGGCTGAACATTCAGTACCACAAAACCCGAAACGTTCTTTAGGATTTCCTACTGTTTCATTACCACTGAAAATGCCACGCTGATGCTGAACACAAAAGTTCCCATTCAGTTTGGATTTACCAGAGTCGGCACAAAACTACTTGTTTCAATTAAGAAAATGAATCGAATAAGATGGCTGAACGCATACGAAACTTCTTTTAAAAAAATCTCCCTGCAAATCCTTCTGTAAGTATATTTTTTCCTTGTTACTTCCAGTGTGAAGCAATAGGAGTTACGCCACCGACACCTCTGAAACAAGCAATAGCCTGTCCAAAAAAGTGAAAACCCCTTGTGAGCAACGCAAACCCAAGCAAGCATAATTCTTAACAGTAGCGTTGAACATATTTCCATGGGGCAAATGTTACTTATGAGATCTGTGGAGTTCAAATACGTAACCAGAAGTACCTGCAGAAGGAAAAAATATTACGTTAGCATTCTAGAGAAAACCATAGAGAAACATTAAAAAACATTGCTCTGAGCTGTAAAATCATTGCTAGGGATGCAGTACGATTTGAGCTTTGCTTCGACTGGCGAGAAAAGGCGAAGGGAGGCTGCTTTGCCTAGGTTTTTAATCCAGTTATATTATAGAGGGGAAAAATGGGCTTCAGGGAATGCAGCCTCCTAAAAGCATTTAAATTAGGAGCAGGTAAAGACAACGTCAGCACTCATAGCCTTAACAGGAAGACAGATTTCCTGAAAATTATAGAAATAGTGAGAGTCTGATGTTAAGGCAGTAAAAAAGCCTAGACTCATTGCCTCATGCACATCAGTGGGGCACCCCAACTTGTCACAGCTGAGGAGATGGATACCAGTTGCCATTCTGATTTTGTAATTATATCAACTGCTGGAGTATCTGAAGCAGAATGTTTAAACAAAACCTCCACGTCAGGTAGCAGGGTCTGCGTTCACCTTCGTGACTGAGGATGCCTTTACCACCACATGGCTGTGTTCAGCAGAGAAACACAGGCTCTCTAGATGGTCAAATCCTTCCAAATCAAGAAAGGGCAGGTGAAACACTTCCCCTGCCCTGAGGCTCGCTCAGGCCCCAATCTAGCCCTACTGCACATATTCAGAGTTAGCCACAATGCTCTGAGACCAGAAGCACCCCTGGACCAGCAGGAAGAAGTAGGCTGAAATGCGCTGGACACAACAAGGCACAACATTTCATATAATATTCAAAAGCAAAAAGCAGGACTTTATTCCCGTTATGATCGTGACAGAGTAAAGGGGCCATGTCAGCCCTCAAGGGAACACGTCTTACTCTGTTTATTCATGGCAGGAAGAATCCCAAAAGCCCATCAGCCACAGCATCCCCAAGTACAGATGCAGACACAGGGCAGCGCAGAGAGGTGCTCTGCAATGGTCTGTCAAGGGCAACACTGCCAAAAAATTTTCTATAAAATCTGACACTACAGGGAGTGCTCTGCTCCAGGGCACCAGGGGAGGAGGCTTCAGTGATGAGAGGTGGGTCAATGCCCTGTGTTGCACCTAGCAAACAAGAGCAGCACACCCTGCTAGAGTCCAGATTTGTCTAGAAACCGTGAGCCACAAAAATGCCAGCAAAGTTTTTTTTCCATCTCTCTGCAAAACATCACAGCGCCTGATGGCTGAACTAACCCCTCTGCCTATTTACTTAGCCTGGAGATATGATGCTACATCACTTATTTTTGTAGAAATAACAAATAGCTCAGTAGGAAGAAAACCCTTAAAACCAAGAGCATTCTTAGTGATTTAAAACTGCTGTAAAGGACCCTTAGAAGGTACAAGCTAATCTGTTGTCTTAATTAAAATCTCATACACATGCAGGTGGAAAACAATTGCTAGATTTACCAGGCTTTGAAACCATCAGCTTTACAATGCAGCACAGAACTACTCTGTATGCTTACTTCTCCTAGTTTTGTGACCTCTCCTAACCTCAGGCCAAACAGATGGAAGGAGTTTACTTTTCCTAATGCTCTACCTATTCTCCCTCCAATCCTAATCCCAGAATTTCAGCAGCCAAACAGTTTAAACACAAAATATTTAATCTACAATACTGAACTTGCTCCGTTTCTTTCTAAGATAATTTGTTGCTGTGACAAGACCAGAAGAGATGAAATTTTGCTTATGGTTAAGATCACACTGACATTGTTTCATTGTTCTTGTTCAGAGTTATGAGATACTGTTTTCATGTATTACACAATGTTGCTATACCACAAACTCTAAAGTTTTGTGTATCATCAGATATTTCCTGTTTTGTCTCACATGAAATTACCAGAAATTTTCAGATCCTTAAGTAATAAAGTATTCGGCATTAAGTATAAGATTGATGGGGAACTGAAAGAGTTCAGTACAGCACAATATGTGTAGTAATTGGCTTTAGAGAGGTGGAAAAACAACCTTATTGTTAAGGGATTTTAATGTTGGCACATACTTAGCATGCAAATACAAATTCATGCACATTGTTAATTTGTCTGCCTCACCAATCGCTCCATGTTATTAAATCTTTCCCATTAAACAGACCCTGGCAGGTTTCTGAAAGCCCTTCCTTCCAAGGAAGTTGTTATTAGATGGATATTCTTGAAAAGGTTCCAACAGCATCTCAGCTACATTGGCATTTCCAGAATATTTATGAACACGTAACGACTCAGTGTTGGACGCAGCTCAAGATGCAATTAACATCCTCAGAAAAGAAATTAAAATTGTATAAGGTACAACTGTATTGATTGAGTGAAACAATGAGACATACTTCCACTTCTGGAAAAAAAACTTTTTCCTTCAGAGACTTCTCTCCGTGGAATAACTTCCGTGACCAGGAATCAGGGTGACTTTGCATAAAAGCATCATTATATTTCAGAATAATGGTCCTACATATCACAGAGGCAATGTCAAATTTAGGTTCCAGAATGCCATACTAGTACTGGTGTTATTAGGAACACTGTTTTAACTCCATTGTAGATTGATGGCTTTTCTTCCAGTAGAAAGACATTAAAAATTACATAGACGGATGCGTGCACAGGCTATAAGAAGAAAAGCAGGCCTGGGGATAAGTTTGTATTTGGGGAAACAGTACAATGTCAGATTGTCCCTTATATAAGTGCGTCAAAAACAAATGAAGAATACGTGAATCTATATCATTGTTTGCTATAAAAATCATTGCATGTAACTCTACAGCCTATATATAAATGCCATATATATAGCTATAGGATTACTTCTGGTTGGAATGAAACGTCCATAGGTAGTACATGCACAAGAGTGATTGGAAGATCAGAAAGCTGAAAGAATGAGGTCTGCTTAACCTGAAGAGTGATGAGAGGACATTGCAGCAGTTTTCTACTAGGTAACATGCTGCTGGAATGAGGAAATGCATCCAGCTCTGGACCCCAGCGTAAGAAGGACATGGACCTGTTGGAGCAAGTCCAGAGGAGACCACGAAGATAGTCAGAGGGCTGGAGCACCTCTCCTATGAGGACAGGCTGAGAGAGTTTGGGTTGTTCAGCCTGGAGAAGAGAAGGCTCTGGGGAGATCTTAAAGCCCCTTCCAGTACCTAAAAGGGGCCCACAAGACAGCTGGAGAGGGACTTTTTACAAGGATACATACTGATAGGATGAGGGGGAATGGCTTCAAACTGGAAGAGGGGAGATTTAGATTAGATATTAGGAATAAATGTTTCACTCTGAGGGTGGTGAGCCCCTGGCCCAGGTTGCCCAGAGAAGCTGTGGCTGCCCCATCCGTGGAGGTGTTCAAGGCCAGGTTGGACTGGGCTTGGAGCAACCTGGTCTGGTGGGAGGTGTCCCTGCCCAGGGCAGGGGGGTGGTGGAACTGGATGATCTTCAAGGTCCCTTCCAACCCAAACCATTGTATGATTCTATGAAAAGAATAACCAGTTCCCCATACCCATGATGGACAAGACACAAGCAAAAAAGGGCAAAACTGCAGTTGCAAAAGACTGAAGTTAGATGCAAGGAAAAAGAAATTTAAAAAAACCCACAAACTTTCTAACATTAAGAACAGCAAAACAATTTCCTTTGCTCAAATGCGAGGGTTCAAGGGGTGGGAAGGAAGAACTGATATGGTTATTGATTTTTATCTCCTTTTTTTTTTGGCCACCACACTTTGCATGTTGTCTGTGCTTAGCTTGATGGTGGCTTTTCCTCCTCTTCCTTAGATTTGAAAGGCCGTGTTCCTCAGCCACCATATCCCAACTTCTCAACTGTTGTGTTTTGGTTTGATTTTGTTACTACCTTTTAAAATTACTTTTAATTACTTGGCCACAAGCCCCAAGTTCATTGACTAGACACTTGGTGGTCCTTTCCACACATATTTCTCTATGACTCTACAAATTTATTACAGATTTTAAGATTCCAAAAGTCAAACACGAAATTCAGCATACAGTTCTCAGTAAAAGATGATCTATTCTAATCAGAATGTTTTGTACAGTTAATGCTTATGCTTACCATTGCAGCTGATTTACAACTGTTTATTCATACTGTGAGATGTTTTATGAAATTAGCTTTATCTTTGTGTAAAAACAGTGCTATCATGCAAAACCTCTCATTTCGATACAAAGCATCTCCAAAGCGTATTTCATTAGTTTCTCAAATCCCATTGTTTCCTGCATGATTGATGACAGCAATGTAATAGGGTGGTTTTTTCCAAAAGAGACTTACTTTACTTTTCTGTCTTACTATCAAAAGACTATTGGCTTTAAAACATATCTTTTATGTTTTAATCAAACAAAGGTGATATTCAGTATATTTTCACACAGTTCTTTTATGTGATGAATCTTTATGTGAAAAGCTGTGATGTACCATGAGTAACATGAGCAGTTGTTTACTAGGCTATATTACGTCCATTTGTTGTCTCATACATGTCAAAAGACTTACGGAAGGAGAAGCAGTTTTGCCCAACTGCCACTAATAAAAGTACTTTTCCAAAATTCATGTCCTTTTTTAAAGGATGAAAAAATGAAAATTATATATTCAGACTGCCTTTGTTGCTATCTCCAGCTACAACTCAAGGAAGACTTTTCAAAAATGCACCACCTTTCAGCCAAACCCTCTGTCAATAAGGTTCAGAGCAGTCTCTGGAAGAACATGGAAGAAAGTAAATGTCATCTACAAAAAACTGGCAATTACTGGGGTAGAAAAATGCTTTCTTAAGTGAAGTTGATACTCTCTCAGGCTGCTTCTTACTGACTTAGGTAGCTCAGGCAAGGGACTGAGTATAAATCCACCACAGTCTTGCATGTATACTACAACCTTAAATGTATAGCTCTGTACTAGTACAGCATACAAGTGAAAAGACTAACAATAATACTTCATGCTTTCTTGGGCAACCTGGTCTAGTGGGAGGTGTCCCTGCCTATGGCAGGGGGGTTGGAACTCGATGATCTTCAAGGTCCTTTCCAACCTAAACCATTCTATGATTCTATGCTATGCACAGAAACAGAAAATAATGGGGGGGGGGAATACAGAGAGGCTAACTGTGGAAAAAATGGACATTATAGAATTAAAAACATGTAAAGGGGAAGTTTTAGAACTTATGTCACCCACTCAAATCCCTAAAACGTGGTTGATACTTTCAGTAGAATTCTTCTTCTAACAAAAAAAAATTCTAACAGGATTTTTGCTACGATTTTCTTGTTCATCTATCAGAAATTCCACGTTGGCTTTCTCAGGGTAACAGAGAAGATGGCGAAACTGGAAGGAAGACCCTCACTCAAAGATATGGATCACTTTTAAAAAAAAAAAAAAAATCAAAAATACTGCCCTTATCCTGATATTTTACCAATATAACTTCAAATGTGACAGCTGATGCCTAATTCCCCATGCATACATTACCCTTATTATCAAATTAATATTTGCAGATTAACCGTGACACAGATGCAAATGCTCAAGTTGGTTTCTTGCAGCTCAGCTAAGATCCCTCGAAGCTTATTTGCTTAAGCACACTGGCACCTGAACTAATAGCATAAGCCAGAGGCACTTACCCACTAATACCAGGAGAAATAGTATCAGATACTGGACAGTTAAAGAATCAGAACAACAAAACAAAGAACCTCTTCTGACAAAGATGACTTAAATTCCTTAGGCAAAGCAGCAGCTGCTTCCTTAACAGGGAAAAAAAAAAAACAAACAAAAACCACGGCAATTAAAATGTCATTCCCCTGGAAGAAGATCAATGGGCCAAACAAATGCAGAAAAACCGCAGTGCTGCAACTGTGAGTAGTTTGCCCCAAGTGTTAGGAAAGATTCAGTTTCCCTCTGATTTTTGTATCTTTCTGCTAGATAATTCCTTGAGTTTCAGCTCTGCCACCCTCATCTAGGGAATAATTTCAATAGGGTTGCCTGTGCGAACAGGGACTGCTCACGTGTGATGGTGCTGAATCATCCTCCTGTACGCTAATGACTTAGCAGGTAAGTGAAGAAGTGCTACCCACAAGTATGTAGCTAATAATTGTTTTTTCATGGAGAATCTCATACAACCAGTAATATGCTCCAGTTTGAGAACTGTTCCCAATAACACACTGGCAAATGCATTTTTCTGTGCATATATCCCAACATTATTAAATATTATTTTATTTTTAAACAAGAGTAAAGATGGTCTAAGGCCCAAGTTGATGATATATTTGCATAACATCTTTCAGCAAGGAATACATATAACATACGAAAACCCAATCCAATCCAAAGCTTAATTTGCCTATCATTAACTAGTTTCAGTATATTAGGAAAAACCCCGAGACTCTACAATAAGTGCAATATAACCCATGCTTTCCTTTCAGTGCTTTCTCTTCCTTTCTCAGTTGTTTTTTCTTTAATGATTCTGTATCTCAGGATAAGAGTTTGTCATAAGAGAGAATTTCCATTCTATGAAAAATACCCTGTCATTTCCAGATTTGTTTGGCTCACCCTGGAATACGCTCTTGATATTTTTACAGAGCACCGAATTTAAAACAGCAGATCAATCTGCAGGAAATGTTTTGCTTGTTTGCAATAAGGATGCTTTATTTCATTACTTTTGAAGCAAGTTACGCTATTGGTGGGTAAAAGTTCTAATTAATATTTCATAATCATATATAGAAGCCCAAAGAAAACAAGAGCAGTGGGTCAGGGTTTGCAGTTTTGATGGAGCGAAGGCTGCTTTCTTTTTGAGGACTGAAGGTTCACAAGGATTTTCATCTGTTTTCCTTTTACACGGTTTGGTTTTAGCCTTCCTAGGGCAGCTTTTTAAAGGAAACAAGCTAATTAGAAACATAAGAGACTTCTTGAAATTGCCTTTCGACTTCAGTAAATGAGGAGCTATTATTTACAGGCTTTTCTATTCCTTTTGAGCCACCAAGACCTTTGCTTTAACTTCACTAGTTCTCAATCTAACAACGAAGCTGCTGGAACAGAGTTTCAGGATGGGAAATAAAGAAAATATAAGTTACAAATGTGGTGCTTATTGACAAGTGCAGAAAAAGAAATAATGAGCAGCAGCATGGCTTATACCTCTGTATTTTCCCCCATAAAAGGTTTTCTTGCTTTTTTTTTTCCTGAAGAACAAGGAAAAAGAAATTTTAAATAGATAGTATAATATATTGTATAAATACTATTAACAACTGAACAGAGCCCAAAGGATCACAGCATATTTACAGGTGTACGGTAGGATTTATAAATGCAAAATAAACCCTTCACCTGACAATACATGTGACCACTAGAGAAAATACTTATCTTTTTATTTTGGAAATCTAGTCAGCTCTGTGCTAAGTCCCTGATGTGTACCAAGGGAGGAAACATCCTCAGACTTGAAGAAGCCATTAAGACTAACAGAGAAAGGTGGGATGTCACCGGGAAGCACTGCTGACACCTTCCTGTCTGGAGGAGGAGCTGGCACAAATATGGGCTGTAACAGACAGCAGTTGCGGGAAGTAGCTCAGTTCTACACTTAGATTTTGTGAAGAGTCACAGTGTAATCATAAGGCAGCCCTATAAACAAAGACGAAAAGCCTGAAGAAAACACATCCCGAGCTTGACCTGAATAATCCAACCCTGTGCTAACAGCAGCCTTTAGCTTTGCCGATTTTACAGAAAAGCAACATTAACACTGACGTTCACCTGCTTATTTTATCAAGTTCTTTCATGAACCCACTGCCTGATATATTTATAAGAGTTATTAGAATTCATGACTTTTTTAAGCATGATGTTTACAGAGATGTTTTGCAATCTTAGGACCTGTGTTAGCGTTGTTAGAGAGTAGGAATGCACAGGGCGAAATCCCAGCAGCAATGTTCAGCTGAGTTGTCCTGATGCCTTTGCCAGGATCAGATCAGAACATGTGTTAAAATCTGTACAATGCCATTAGCCTTTTAAATTTACCAGCCAGAAGACAGGATCAAATCTGAGTGTGTGAAATTATCCAGCCAGACCCTCCTGCCCCCTTTTAATCAGCGAGCTGGCCAACAACAGAGCTTGCAAGCGCACTTACTGCTGAAATCTGCTGGATTTTTATTTTTCTTTTTAGCTCATGCAGCAGGGTCTGTAATATCCCATTCCCTTTGCTTTCCATGTGCAGACACAGACCCTTAGACAGCTATTGGCCCTTCGGGAGAGATCTCCTCTGAAGGGAAAAGCTCAAGGCAGAGCACTGAATTTCTCTGTAAAAACACAAAGCAAGAGTGAAACAGATTCATTTCCTCTGGGCAATGTCAGGCTGCAGAGTTTCTTCGTACATATTTACAAACACATGCATGTAAATAACAATAATGGTCAACCCTCTTTTCACTTTTCAAGAGGTGAACTAAATAAGACCTCAGAAGCCTTAATTTGGGTACTAAAATAAAAATTTCAACATATCTCTTTTATGACATTTTCACTGTTCGGACCCAGGGTGTTACTGGGTCCCCTTCAGTCCTCTCCCAGGCTTTGAGATGTCCCTGTGGAAGTAGCACACCATGTGCGCTCACCCCTGGGGACAGGCCAGACCCACCTGAGCCTACATGCTGGCTGGCAAGGAAGAGGTTTGAAAATTATATTTATGAGAACTGAAAATTGGAAAGAAAACTCTTCAATCCTAGGAGATCAAGCGTAGATATTTGGTGTCATAATGTAACTTGAGATTTGGAGTTGCCTAGAGAGACTATAATTTGGAAAGGACACTAATTTTTCAGCTTTATGGAAAAGAAAAAAAAAAAACAAAAACCAAACCAAAAATGTAGGCAACGGAGGAAAGAGGGCATGAACAACTTCAAAGAAACAAAGCCACATATATGCAATGTCCGAAGCTCGAATGCCACAGGGAATTCATTTAGGTAAATCTTACAAAACAACAAGCTTTTACCATGTCAAGATTAATTAACACTTGTCAAATTATCCTCCATTTCCAGCAGTAAATCCTTCCTCCATAGTTAATGACTCAAAGTAAGAGTGTACATGCTCAACCAGAGATACTTCAGAGAGAATGACTTCCTACAGGATTATTACTCCAGAAATCGTCTTCACCTATGCTTCCATTCCACCGGTATTCTTCTCCCAGTGCACAATGCTATTAAAAATAATGGTTTAGAGCATCAATAATATATTAAAGACAGCCTCCGCAACGTGGCTGTGTCGGCAGCGTAATAAAATCCATCATTCTTTGAACATTTACAACCATACATCTTATAGTTAATGATGTGGCGCAATTCCATCATCAAGAAACGAGGGAAACAGTCAGAAGTTGAAAGTAAGATGCCATAAAAGCTTGAAACTGAGCCCACAAAAATTGCAAAGAATTCTGAAGTGTAAGGCTGCTTAACTCGAAACCCAAGCAGGCAGCAGGTTTTTTAACTAGTTTGTCAAGAAAGACATTTTAACACCGATGTAAGAAGTTTTGACTCAATCCTCACTTTCAAGTCTGCTTGGTAGTTTAAAAGTATATAAGGATGCGCATCACAGAGACAACACGCTCACCTCCCCTAACTTTCACCATCCAAAAATGAAGCAGTTAGACCGAGCCACATATTTTGGCTTTCTCAATTGTCAATGGAGAGGTACAGGAGGCTCCAGAAAGTCATCTATCTTTGACTACTGTGTAGGCGGAATTACCCACTGGAAACATCTCTCAGATTTGCCAGTGTCACCAGAGAATCATTAATATGTTATTTTATGGATAATAAACAACTGCTTTCCATCTATGCACACTAATTGAAAACATTAACTAATGTTTTAAAGTGCATAGTTTCTTAACTTGCACACAACATGGAAATTTTTTCAGATATGTTTATTATGATTATGCACAGTAAACAATTATTCCCATTAAACCTACACAATATCTTTTAACTTTCTCCTCTGGTAACACTTTCTGTCATTTTTATTAAGTCAACTGACAGAATATCACCATCTCTCCACCATGCTTTCCTTAAGCTCTTCTGTATTCCACCTTCACCTCCCAAATGCAGCTCTGATGAGGACACCTGAAAACATTGTATAAAATGTCTTCTCCTGGTGGCCAGTGTGTTCATGAGCAATACAACAGAATCAATCAACTTACACAAACTTACTGCAAGTCAGACATTCAGACTATGAAAACAGGCAGTGGGAATCACTTATTTCAACAGAAGGGAAAGTCCTTTTCTTCCTAACAGACCCAAGAACAAAAAGAATTGAAGAACTAGCCCAGAAGGAGGCCTAATTCAAAACCAATTCTCACAAGGCTCAGTGAGGCATGTGGTTTGTGGTTTAATTTTCTATTCCGATTCCAAAGTTTCCACTCAACAGTACCAAACCCAAAAACTTTTAAGACCTACTTATTTTCAACAGATAACAAAACCTGCTCTTAATGAACTCCTATAATCTGACTCTAGTCAGGAGCCTCTGATTTAGGCATCACAGCAGCAAGGAATTGTATTTCAGAAAACCACCGAGTTCCCTCTGTTTAGAAAATCCAAATTAAGAAAACCCTACCTCTAGGTCACCTAAAGTTCTAAAAAGTTCTTTTTTCTTCATAAAAGGAGCTGCACATACTAGCTAGAGCTAGTAATAAGGCTGGATTAAAACATTCAAAAGACCTTTTTAAAATGACTAAACATTATTAATGGTTCATGTTTGCATATCTGAAACATTTTGTCTCTGATATTGGTGGAGATTTGACTGACACTAGGTTCGCACGTATTCAAGAATGAGAAAGTCTCAAATATTCCTAACCATGAAAACATTAGTGGATTAAAAAAAATATGTCTGGACAGTACTTCATTGATATTAAAAAGAAATCTAAGCCTGGTCAATTTATAATCCTCCGGTAAAAAAGAGATTTCACTGTTCCAAAGAGATCAACTCTGCATTCTTCCAGGCTGTAACAATGCCACAAATTCATTGTACCTTATACATAACTATATTTGTTACGTTTTTTTTGTATACTTCACTCTCCTAAAAACAACATAAAGACTACAATAAATATATTATTTAGTTTTGCACTACAGTAAGGATATGATGGCACTGTTTAACGTGTGACTTCACATTAACTCTGACTCATTTAAATTGGACTTCCAATGTTGTCTTTAGGCACAAGAAATCACCTTGGACAGATTGCATGATGACAATGAGCACTGCAGCACCTCAGAGAGCATTTCCTTTGGAAGAAGACATAAGCAAGAGAGAAATAGTGGTTTAAAACATTAGCAAAGAATCGGCACAGTACAAGAGTTTTCAACTTACTAGTTTTCTTAGGTTCAAAGAACAAGATACGAGATTGCTCTTTATTTCTTCAGTCTATGAGAACAGATCTGTGAGCCATGTGGTCTTATCCAAGCACTTAATGTTCAGCTGTATGTGACTTACAGTGATAAAAAGAGAAAAGAGCCATTAGCTTCAAATACAGTTTGTTCTTTCTGAGAGTTTCACCTGAAAACTACTACAATATAAAGAAATAACTGCGTGTTGGTGACTTGCTAGCTCTAAAATATCATTTCAACAGTAGAATATCAAACAATACATTAAAGCGTGTATTCCCACCCATCCTAATTTCAAGACAGATCTTGAAACTTTGTCAGCATAACGGCATGGAGAAGACGTAGCTTAGCTACTTTTTGTAGTTGTTAGCAGTAGCCTGGGTCAGACAAAAAACACAATTTCCTTTTTCTTTTCATTGTCCGTAACTGCGGGAGTTGCAATACTGAGCAGAAAAATACAACTCTGTCTCTGTACTCTTGAAAGAGCTGGAACTGCTGAGCCAAGGCCGTGCACAGCCACTGTGACAGAGCTCTCCAGTGACACTGAAGACAAACAGTCAGTAAATCCAGGCGCACGGACTTCAGCTTCATCGGCAGTGGTACAGAGGGAAGGGAGAAGAGGTGAGCTAAGGAGTCACTGCAGAGGAAAAGGAAGTCAGAAGTGGAACGGTAAGGTCAAAAGGGGGGAAGGTGGGGGGCACAAGAGGAAGAAAACGTGCTGCATAGGCATATCTTCACCCTCCAAGTTCACTGACTAGTTTTAATAAGTAAGCACACGAGGATACTTGCCAAGGAAAAAATACCGGAAGAACAGTCAATAAAACCAATAGCAAAACTAGTTTGCAAACATGACTGGTCCAATTGACTAAAAAAAAAAATCACTACAGGACCTACTCCTTCTTATATGAAGCAATTAACTTGGGATGTAGGTAGATCACTGTTTACAAATTCAGACATTGATTTTGGCTGTGGGTGTTGTTTATGCAAATGTTGATAAAACATGTTAGAACTTACAGCATGCTGTGCAGCCACAAGGTCCTTTCACTCCAACAATACCCTAACTTGCAGAGTTTGCTGGGATCTCTTTAGGAGCCAGCAAAGTTATAAACAGATACATTTCCTGAAATAAATATTATTGCATCTGTACTGCTAGAAAAGTTTCATGGACATCAATCAGCTGCTAATCAGAAGGTTGGTTGTTTGGATAAGCTAGATCCTCACTGAAACCTTTTTCAAAATACCTCACTCTATTTTTAGGTCTGCAAAATGTATTCAAATCCTCCTGGGAACCGGATTTTTTTTTAAAGATTCCTATTGCTCTGGAGGGACCAGAAATTAGGGAAGAATTCCTCTCTTTTGGAGTTTGTTTTTCTAGTCTCAGGATGGTATGAGATTATGAATAATAATAGGAGGAAGCGAGAAATAAATGTGATATTTCATATTTTCAAAGTCAGGTTTTATTTGAATTGTCTCTATGGGTTTTACACCAGCAATTTTCACAAGTCAAATCTTGTTTGACTTACTAACAAGAGGTATTATTACCTCATGATATCAAGTCACAAATGAGTCCTTCCATTACTTCCCTGTTTCTACTTACGACTATTCAAATTCAAATATTCTGTGGTGTCCTACATCAAAACAGAGCCAAAATTGTATCTGACATGCAACCTAGCAGTTTATGGAAAAAAAAGGCAAAATCTAATAGCCAAGATCCCAAGGCAACGGTCAGAACCGGTGCTACCTTTGTAGCATTAATGCCTAATTTAAAAGTATTTAATCTTCTACTATTTTGCTATGCTGCAAAGAAACCAATTCAACTTGCCTTCTGCTTTAAAATAATGATTTAACCGCTATTTAAGGACTTATAAATGTCTATTGATTTGCTGAGAAACTCATAATATTCTCCATAATAGTCTACTCATAATACCCTTCTCTTTCGCCTTTCCCCAAGATTCACATCTATACACATCTTACTGTTTTTTCCCTGAGCTGATATTTGGTTTAGGCACAACTTCCTCCATAACCTTTTTACTTTCTGTCCACGTTATAACTCCTTTCTCTATTGACAAGGGTGCTGAAAGGAAGAAGCAGGAAGGTGTGGGAAAAGCCATGGCCCTGCTAAAATAAGGAAGGTTTAGATAGCTGAAGAATGAGAGCAATAAAATAAAATAAACATCTGTGAAATAAATTTGCTGGGAGAATTTACATTTTCTGAACATCACACATACAAGTCCCCAACCAACACAAATTAACATTTATCCTGTGATTTTTGAGATGACCTGAGCATCCAATCTGTTCCTGCAGTCTTTCTCTCCCTGCCCGGCTCTCCAGTTGACTGCAAGGCCACCTTGGGTGAAGCCCTGTGTTCACCTCCACACGGGGTGCAGAGCTATGAGAGAAGAAAAAAACCCCCAAAACTAGCAAGGACTAAGTTAGGAGAAGGACAGAGAGGTAACAGTTGTGTGTTCCTCAGATCACACCTCTATAGTTCCTGTACCAGGCAGGCCTGTATGCAGACTCCAGTTTTCCTTTTCTCAAGGCAATTGTGCACTTGTACATGCACGCAGACATGAAATTCAGCAGGGAGAGAAATACTACCTGCATTAAGCACCCCAAGTTATCACCACACATTTTTCAGTAAGCAGTAAGAAAAATTCTGCCACGAGTGACTTTCAACCTGCCCTGGTTTGATCGCACAGCCTCAGGAGATAAGCTGCAGAAGCAACACCACGTGTATAGATAGCGCAACCATGTTTTTCAGCAGGTGAAATTTTAAGTGGATGTGAGAAGACAGGGAGTAAAGCCCCAAGTTTTTTTATAGAAGTCGAGAAGACATCTGCCTCCAAGAACTTGGATCATTTTGAGAGGCACAAAAATTTTATTTTCAGGACTTTTTTTATGAAGTCTAAGGGAGAGAGGTGCGAAGAGTATCTGGTGATAAGAAAAACGTTGGTTCAGTTCTGCTAGACACAAAGAAGTCATCCCATCTTACCTTGGGCAAAGGAATTTTAAGCAGAAGGTGATGGGAATTACTTCCAGCTCATCACTTTGTGACCACGCTCAGGGGTGCCCATTTGTTTCAGGAATTTAGTAGTTTCAGGATGTCATGATTTCTCTAAAAGTGTAGCTCTTTTTACGGCATTTATTGCAAGCCTGACACATTCCCCAGGCCCTGATTTGTCAGGTCACTTCTGTTAATGCAGTCGCCTCGTTTACAAAGCTAATGCTATGATTTCTGGGGACATTAAATATGCCAATCAAACAGAAAAGCTGCACGGAAAATGTCAGCGAGTTTTAAAATGGGATTCCTTCCCTTTGCTTGAATAGTATTTTCTGAAAAACCTTTTCCAAAAGAACACACATAGCAGCACATCATCACTTCTAAACAATAATTAAACCACAAAAACTGGAAGTGGTGAACACAGGAACCAAACTGGAGGCTCTCTGGGAAAACAGAGCACGGCGGATTTTTCCCCACACACAAAGAAAACATTTCTGACAAAATGACATTAAAAGAAAAGCTCTTCTGGGCTTTCATGCCAGGGATGACTACAGTGCAGAAAGGCAGCAATTAGTAATTGGGGGTTTTCTGATGAGAAAACCACAAAGGAAATCTGACGTAAGATTTGAAAGCTGAATGTTTATTTCTGCCAACGTTTCTCTTCCCGAACAATCACCAGGTCCAGAGATTTGAGCAGAAGACGCAGTCTCTTAAAGAACAAGCAGGTGCAACGTCCAAGTGATTAATCCTAATATGACATATTACATGCACCAAAAAAAAAATTTTAGCTCTGGTATCATCTAACAAAAACAGAACTGAAATGACAAATAAAGTGCTTGAAATGGTAAAATGAGGGAAGAAGAAGGTAAGTCCAGAAGTAAGTCTGGATGGGGCATAGAGCATCTCTCCACTCTTGCAGATCTGCCTTCAAGCCCAGAGGAAGCCTGGGCGGTCACTCTCGCTGCTTCCACTTGCTAAAAAGGAGACCTCAGAGTCAAGGGACAGCAGCCTGGTCCTGCTTGTTTATTTTAAACAGTAACCGATTTTTTAATTTTTTTTTTTTTTTTTAGAAGGAGAACTTTTAAAAACAATCTATACAGATAGCTACTTATGGCTACAGATCACCATTAAAAGCACACCTATTCCCTATTGCCTAGATGGACTCCTCCCAACACACCACTGGGGCATTACATCTCATGCTCTTTCCAAAACCACTATATTTCTCTTGGTAGTGGGCTCTTTCACTCCACATTTGAGTTGTTCTGGGTTTTCTACTCAAAACATGTCCTTCAAGTTCAAAGAGCCAATGAGCCCAAAATCACTCTTCAAGTGGTAAAGCTCCTGCCAACTGAGAGCTTGCTAAGAACCACTCTTTTCCACCTGGGCCATTTTTCTACACTTTCTCATGGTGAAATAAGCCAATATGCAATTTAATAACTAGGCCAATGTGAATCTCTGTAAATTATCATAATGCAGATCTAAATTCCACTTACGTTTCTCATTACCTGCCTAACCTGACAGTTTCAGACACTTGAGGATCAGAGATACACTGGGGAACAGAAGTAACTTCCATCTGATCCGCAGAGTCAGTGTGTCTCACTCCCACCAGATTTCATGGTTGCTTAAAATCCAATGTGAAGGTATTTTCAGTAGGAAACAAAATGAGTTGGTGCTTCAGAAGGCAAGAATTTGCCTGGAGAGAATTTGTAGCCATTTGTCTCTTCCTCCTTCTCTCTGGGTTACCATAAGATCCTCACTAATTTGCCTTCCTGTACCGTCTTCCATGTGCACCATACAGAACCTTAAGCACTTTAAAATCCTGAAAACTATTTCAGGTTATTGTACATTTTGAAATATTTCAACTGCAATTACACGCAATAGTAAAGCTCTCTTCCCTCAAACATAGCCTGCACTTGCCCAGATGAACATGCCACAGTCACATAACTGCTTTCTGAAGTTCGAAAATGTTTGAATTTTCATCACATTTAAGAGAGTTATACCCACCTGCATAGCTCAAAAGTAATTGTTTCATTATTTTATCTGTCCCATATTATCTACTTTGCTCCTTCCCTCCAAATACTCACTTTTCTACTATTTGCAAAGTTTCTGTGTCCTTGTGAACTGGTATTTACATGAAGGTAACAAAGGATCAGCTCAACAAAAAGTATCACAGGGACTGTTCTAGACTGCATTAGGAATAAGGTCATCATTTTTTCCCTAAAGAATCAAAAATCATCACTTTCTGAAAATGTGATTTCACACGTTTTGTGAAAGATTTTTTGTGTAAGAGGAGCCAAGAACTTGATTGTGCTGCAGAGCCTTTTGTTATTATTTTATAAGATGTTGTTTGGATTTCCAAGCATCTTTTTAGTTTGTTAATAGCTGTTGGGTATAGGGTTTTATTGATTTATAAAGTCACAGCCATTTTTCCTGTCTCTGATGTTTACAACAACTAGCTGGAAAACAACGCTGGCTTTGCAAAAACAGCAGGAGCTCAGAGCAGCTGAGGCTAAGGTATTATTTTCTGGGAAGGGACAAGGGAAAAGAAGGAAAACTGTTCCAGAGGAAAAACAACGGCACAGGGTTAGGGAACACATGAGGATGTTCCAGTCAATATTTATCTCTCGGATCAATAAAACTTGATGTTCACCTCAGTGAAATCAATATCTGCTTAATTTAAGTATCGCTGTTCCTTGGCTCAGGCTGTTTCTCCCTGTTTCCAGGATTTTATTTCAGTGCTTAAAATTTCAAACTTGATCGTCACCCATCCTGCTCATTGCATTTCCAGAATTCTTACTGTGGGCTCAAATGCCAAAAAAAAAAAAAAAAAAGAAGTTATTCCCTTCACTGAGCACTATTTCCCTTCGTGCTGGAGACAGACAGATCGTGTGTGTGTATGTTTGCCTGTTGGCTACCTGACAGGCCACCAGCAACGTGCTCAACTCGCAGTGGCACACAGAATAAGCCAGGAATAAAGGCATTGCTACTGATGGCATTGCTACTGATGGCATTGCTACTGATGGCATTGCTACTGATGTTTCTCTCTTAAGCATCATGAGAGTTTTGCAAGCTCTCTAGTCATTATTCACAGAGGAAATGAAAGCAAGAAAGTCCCACTGTTGCAGCACTAAACTCTTATACATTAACAGGACACCATCTGAAGCTGGATTTACCATAAATCTAAATCTTTATCTAAGCCAGGGTGAAAGTAAGGGGGCCTGAGGAAGTTGTAGTACAGCTAAAAGTAGGAACAGCAGGATTAACAGAGATGCTGGTGTCCTTACTAGTGTCTCATAGGTGCTGAAATAAGTGTTTTATCTGTTACTGTTCTTGTTAAAACCTGGCTTCTTGTATAGGGACAGTCCTTATCAGATTGTTTTTATAAGCTGGCAGAGTGTTATCAGTGGTATCTGTACCCAGTCTGAATCCTAAAGATCCTGAGCTTTATCACACCTATTAACGATAAAGCATCGAACGCTGGAAACTCTAGCTGCTTTTTCATGTCCAGACTTCTATGCTGCCCTGCAAGGAAATTTCAGCTGAATCCTTAAAAGGGCTCTGTAGCAGCGCAGCGCTTCGCAAGCACATGTAGATTACCCTTTCTGCTGGAATATGAGCATCAATTGCCAACACTTGCCAATGTATTCCTCTTTCTTCCTCCCCTCCACAGCTGGACCTGGGTGTTTTGCTAGCCCCTCTCACACCAGGAAGCTCAGTTTATCCTTAACCTTCATCTCTCCTTCTTTTGCACAAAATTGCAGGAAACCATTTTCAGGTTTGCTAAACCAAAGGATGTTTTGGCTGCCAAACTGCATCAAGAGGAAAGAAAGAACGTGCTTTCATTTGGTCTTATCACAGAACTGATAATAACATTATTATACATGCAAAGAACTCCATGCTTGTTTATCTGCAACAGCAGAATGACACATGCAAATATACATATGAAAGGCCTGAATATCTCAAGCTGCTGATAGTTCAATCAAGAACATTATACCCTCAAAATACAAATCCAATTGTTTACTTACATCAAGTGTACTAATACCTTCTTGGTAATTTTCTGCTTTTCTTTAACAAGCCCTGCCAGGTTCACTCTTTGGTTTTCAGGAAAATAATCTGGGAAGGAAAGACTCACTTTCCAAATACTTTGCAGCCTGGATAATGAGAAGCCTGCTACAGAGTAGAGTTATTTATCATTTGTTGTGTTGTAAGTCTTCTACACAATTAAATTCAAACTCTAAAACATTTTATCATGATATCCACGGCCAAAATAAAAAATTTTAACAACCTTAACTGGTATTTAAGTGGATATACCTTCAAAACATGGCCCAGTTCAATTATTTCCTATAGGGTTTCTGAGAAAATGCACTGTCCTGTAACCAAAGGTTTGGTTTGATTTGCTTTCAAGTTCCAAATTTTATGTATATTCTAACACCCCCCCCCCCTTTTTTTTCCTTTTTTGTTTTCCCTTTACATATGGCAATACCTCCCACTCACAGGAACTCACCTATGTGTTACCAACACTAAACTTTTAAAGTATTCTGGTAACGTATTCTATTTTAGGACTCAATCCTATAGCAGATCAAGTCATTGTTCACATGGCAGAATAAATATACAACCTCAAATACTGTTGAGAACTCAATTGCACCTGGATTTCTCATGTAGATACTTCACTTCTCCATTTACATTCTCATTATCTCTTCCACTGAGAACACTTGCACTTGGATAAAATATACTCAGATAATTAGGAGATCCCTGGAGCAGTGGGGCTATCCTAAAATGCTCATCGCAGAAAAGTACATTTGCAATTTCGAAGGGCATTGGAAGAAAAACTTATAATCCAAGTTTTAATCTTCTGCTGACCAAGCATGATCCATTCACACGTGCCCCAAACGCCAGGCCACTTGTGCTCACCAAGGACACCAGTGCCCCTAACGGAGGGCAAATTTCTGTGCTGGGGCTGTGGACTCCACCTGTTCCCTGCTCTTCCCAGCAGGACACACCAGGCCGCAGAGCATCCTCCGTTTTGGGGACACATCGAAGAAGTAAGGGGGAAGGGATGTCTGACCAACACTGTCAGAAAAGCCCTGCCCCACAGCATGGGGAAGCACCATCACTACCCCTGCTAGCACACACCAAAAAATACAGCAAGGGGAGGCAGTTCGTTTCATCAGACCGCAACTGTCTGAAAACGGTCCATTGGAGGAGTGACGCAAGTGCCTACTCAGCCTAAGCGCAGGTGTCAAGGGCTGGAGTTTATGCCCTAGGGTTGCTGAGGCACCCACGTAAAGCTGGAATTCGTGACACTGGCGCCCCAGGACACCCATGCTCCCTGGAGCATTCAGAATAACACCAGACACTGTGCTTACCCCTCATCACTCCCCCGAGGTATGATTCATCCGACTACATTCAGGCTCCTGCGGGAGGACTACTTGCAGTTGCCAAGAGAGATGCTCGAGCTTCTGAACAACTCAGCGCCCCAGGGCAGACACCCTGGTCCTTCTCTGCAGACAGAGGAAGGTACTGCAGTCATCATCAGGGCTTACAGATGAAGATGAGCAGTGTGTCTGGCACAGTATCTCTTTGCAAGCAAAAGCCCCGCTTCGGGGAAGGCGTTAGGCATGGCGGTGGTGTGTCCAGGCCCCAGGGCCTGAGCCAAGTTAATGATGAACCAAAGCTGCTTACAGGACTGCATTAAATCAGAGGAGCCTTCCCCCTGGACAAGGGTAATGGTCCAGGCTCCTCCCGCACTTGGCTGGGATGCTCTGGCACCTCCAGACAGTGACAAACCACATCTCCAACCAAGCTGCATAAATCACTTCCCGGGTGTGCCTGCCCCTTTTTTTCAGTCTCTAAGGGGAGCCAAGAGAACAACCTTGGCACTAGAGGCTTGACTTTTAGTTAGCTCCTGTGAGGTGAGCCAAATCTGGGACAGGCTGTCAAAATGGCAAGCAATTCATTATTCATGCGCTGAGAAGGTGATGCCAGGGTTGCAAAGCATGAAGTCTATACAGCACAGAGCTGGACTGCCTCCAGGATGTTATTTTATCTTATTTTTCTCTGGCTCCCAGTGTTATTCTTCTGCCTTTCATTCATGCCCTTCCTAGTATAACCATTTAATTGGGTGATTGGCAGGGCATGGCTCCACAAGACATGAGGAGATGATGTATCAGTTCTGCTGCCAAAAAGGATGCCCCCTCCTTTCCAGTCTCCCTCCTCCTGCCTGATCGCTGCTGCTGCTACCTTCTGCTGGCTCTAGCTCGGAGCAAAGCCCTGCCCGAATGCACTAACATGATGGAAAACAGCAATCAGGCAAAAGAAACAAAAAAAAGAGGCAGATAATTTTCTGGCATTTCATTGAACTGGCTTACAGCAGGGTGCACTGGGAGGCCCGGCCAGTGCAAGGCAGGGGGAGAAGAGGGGAGAGCTGCAGGGCAAAGGGCAACACACGGCTCTCCTCTCTCAATAGGAACAAGCCTTCACATGAGTTCTGCTGCCTTCGCTGTCCCCAGCCCAACTTACCCAACCAAGCAGCTACTAATTAGTAGCTTGACTGATCACTGTTTAGTTAATAGTTCTGGCAGGGGAAGAAAATCGAGCACAGCAATGACCAGACTCTACCAGCCCAGAGAGTCCCGGCACTGGGGGAGGCCAAGGCTCCCAGCCCCACTCACCATCATGCTATATTCACTGGGCAAGAGAGGTGTTCTGGGTCAGAGGGCTAAACCAGTGCTGGAGAAACTCATACCCTTGAGTGAGACTGAAACGTGAGAGTCACCAGCTCCTCACAGCTCGGAGAAGGACCGTGGCTATTCTGGCTGAGCTCTCTCATTTTGCCCACAGTGTCTACCCTGAAGCCCCAAACAAGCCTTACCGTAGGTTTAATTCAAATGGGTACATTCCCATCAAAAGCTTGGGTTCTGATGACAGAGCAACTCCTTAATGAAAACATACACCTGAAAAATTCCCAGCCAGCCCTCACCATTGATCGGCTCATAGCTCTTTCCGCAATGTGATTTGTCATTAAACCCTGAGGCAAGAGGGATTCGAGGCTTTGCCCAAGGTGACCAGGGCAATTTTAAGAGGTCAGAAACTGAGTTCAGCTCCTTTGGGTACTAGACCAGCAGCTTAATGAAAAACACATCTTTTCTCTTCAGAGGGGTGTTGGGAACAGCTCTATGTTCATGTTTCTCTCAGTATGGGATTGGGCTTATCTTCAGCAAACCTGAATAGATCTGGGACTGATCTGAAGCAATCCAAAACTATCTATTTCTGTAGATTTCTCATGTAATTATTTTCCTTTCCTTAACTTTCTACTCTTTCCTTCCCCTGCAGTGTTTGTGAACACTTTTGTTTTCCTCACTCAGTTAATGATTCCTTTTTTACTTTCTGTGCTGTACTTTTTATTTCTCCCTGCTGTACATGAGGAGGTTTGTATCTATATACTACAACATTATTTGTTAACGACAAGCTATCCCTCACCAATTACTTTGCTGGGATTTTACTACCCTGTCATTATTTTATCTCCAACAATCTGCTGCAACTTTTGGCTGAAAAAAGAAGAAACAAAACTTGCTGTATGGCTATGCCCTGGGATCCTAAATACAGAAATGCAGAGCTATTCCCAACCAACACACCGCCAAGTCTTCCCACAGCATATTACCTCCAGTCACCATTATATCTGAAAAAGACTAGAGATCACTGGGAGAGCATTAACAGTTGGATTTTCAGCCCCAGAGATGGAGATATGCCATTTTAGGTTGCCCTATTTTGAGTAACACTTGCCAAGGGCACTGAAGAGCAAGTCAACTTAATTATGAAAGACGGGTCATTGATATAACTTGTAAGAAATAAATCACTGCAGCAAGTACAGCATTCAGACTAGCAGTATTTATCACTGCACAAAAATACACCATTATTTAGTATGATGACAACATGACTTTTGGAAGGCCATGGAGAACATCCCTTCCTGGTGTTTCCATCACTCACTGTCTAAATCATTCCCTCCTGCCATTTCACCCTCTCTCTCCTACAAGGGTACCCAGTTTTTCACCACGTCATCTCTTGAAGATCAGCATCCATTTTGCAGAACAGAGTCCTTCAGCAGTACTTGCTATGGATGCACTAACCTACGTGCTTATCCTCATCTCTTCTGAAAGCTTCAAACACATGAAGGAACTTTACCAGCGCCCACAGCACAGTTTTGGGATAATATTCCTGAAGTCCTCTGTTGTCCTGTATCTTACCGTGAGGACAACAGCCCATCTGCTGGGTGGCCTCAGGCTCAACACCCTTCAGAGCCTACTTCCCTGCTCCAAGAAACCATCTAACCCGTCAGCTGTATTCTCCTTTCTCTCCTTACACCCAGTTTCCCCTCTACTACCTCCATCCAAGTTCAGATGCCTTTGTCAACCCTCCTCTTAAAGAGGTCTTTTGACAGTAGCAAGAAGCATAAAGACATGAACTTCAATAGTAGATCTCCTAGAAATATGTTAAATATTGTGAATTTCCCTCAGTGAAAGGAACAAATAAAAACACACAAAAAAAATCTCTGTTTTACTGTCAGTAATGAACTCTGCTCTAATTGCTCGGTTCCTGTAGAGGGCAGCCAGCCTTCTGTGCTGACATTGCCTAAGGAACCCCCTTCCCTGCTCACTGACCTGTTGGGGGCTGCTGGCTCCATCTAGTAAAAATGGCTTGACTCAACTTTGAGAGAAGCACTCTGCCCCATCCACAGCTGAACTGCTTCTTCAAATTTTTTGCAGAAATTAGGCTGTAAACATTGCAGTCAACTAAGGAATTCCCTTTGAGTTTATAAACTAAATAGCAATTTTCTTGTTCAAAAGAAGAAAACGTTGGGAGTAGAATAAATTATTTTTTTTCCACACAAAGAGGGAAGAGACAGAGGAAGAAGCCCCAGTTGTCTCCTGCAAAGAAGCCAAGTCCTAGATTGCTGGGCTGTCTTTCATGTATTAAATACAACATCTGTTCCCATGTTTTGTCCATATGGAGCCAGGTTGCAATAGGTGCGGCTCCATTCACCATAAAGCTTAAAAAGATGCATTGATTATAACAACTACCGAGCAGATGAGAGGGCAGAGAGGAGAAAGGAGCACTGTCATCTCCTCATCTAAATGCAGATGATGCGGTGAAAGCTTTGAGAGAATGCCCAGAATAACTGAACAAAATGGCTTTTATTTTTGCCCCCAAGTGTATATTCTAACTGTTGATTCTTTTAAATCCCTTAACATTCGCAAATCAAATCAGTTAAGGTAAACCTAACATATTCAGATTTGTTATTTAGTGTTGTAAAATTAATCAAGGTTTAGACTGATTTCAGAACAATACATAAACGTCAAAGTGGTCTTAATGCCACGTCTAGTTGATTTACANTTACAGTACAACATTGAAACCACCATCCATTTTATTGGGGGATTTCTGGGGGAGGGTGAGAGCAAAGGAGGAAAGAACAAATTTCAGGGAAGCTGGTTTTGGTGTGTATGAAGCAAAGGCATAGTTTCTTATTCTCCTCTAGCTCAACAAGGTTTTTTGTGTAACAGAATAAATTTGGAATTTATATACTATAGCTTCTTTCAGATTCAGGGTAATCAAAAGCACTTTACAAAGGCTTTTCTTTACCATGCAACAACCGGGCAGGCACACGCAGCAGCCGTTCTGCATGCAATAATAGTTAACACAGCCTGGGACGCATAAATCCATTTTATCAGAACAGGCAATGTTGGCTTAGAGAGGACATGGGCATTACCTAAAACATTTAATGAAATATCAAGGGCTGCAGTGAGTAAAGGAGGCTAAAAGGATTGCTTTCTGACTGTGCGCCTATCTCAGGAGAACACCCTACACCGCACTACAAGCGGTATGTGAAGGCAAGACTCCCCCGCTCCCCCTCCATCGCACTTGGTTTCTGAGCCGCTTGGTGCATGGGTGACCCAGCTCTGTGCCACTGCAGTTCCCCAAACCTACTGACATGACACACAGTTTACCATGGGTTTACCTTGCAAGGTGTAGGATTTGTGGAAAACAAAATGATCGCTGTCACATACCTATCTTGAACAACCTGTGTGTCCTTCCAAGCGCCCGATCCTGACAGTAAGCCCCTGAAATGACTAGCACAAAATCAGAGGTGTGGCAGAGGAGCTTAGGACAGAGGAATCTACTCAGGACAGAAGACCCTGGGATAACTTTCCACCATTGTATTCCCCTCAGTGTTGAATATCACAACTTTTTAATTTAATGAACTTCCCTCCACCCCAACTAAGCAATGAAACACGCATGAAAATACCATAAGCTGTAACCTTGGTTTCTGCCAGAGACAATTCTCATTTGTGAAGCAAACCCCAAACAGGCCCAGCGGCTGCAGCCAGGCACAACTACTGGTGTGAGATCTGTGATGGATGGCGCAGATAAGAGTCTGGCCAAGCCCCCTATGCTTCCTTGGCAGCATTTTCAGGTTTTCTGTTCTGCTGCCTGTGATTCCCTATTACAGACTTAGCAGAAGCTGTAATGTGAGCCTGTAGTCAAACCCAGGGACACCTATGAGTACAATTCTCTAATGGTATCTTACACTGCTGCTCTTTCTCCAGTAATGAGCTATACAAGAGATTTCTTGCTTCAAGCCCTGCCCGGCACCACGGACTCCAGACTTCAGAGGAAGTTACATGGGTGCTTCTGCTGGGATGTGCTTAGAGGTAAAGACAGTACAGACGGATTGAGAGCTTGTCACAGTGGTTGTCTTTCTATTTTAGTTTTGCCTCTCCCTCCAGCTTCTCTTTAATTGGATCTTGATGATCCTTATCTCCTTCCAGCCGTACTTGCCTTTTTATTTTTTTTTCTCCAAGCTTTTTTCCAAAACAGTTCTCAAAACTATTCAGAAGAGCAATGACTGCCTACGCTAGCACACTGTGGGCAAGGTATTCCAGTGCTGTAAATCATCGCACTGTCTTCTACCAGCTGAATACCTGGCCTCTCTTTTTAATGGATAAAACCAAAATAAAAACACAGCAAGCTTTCATTAGGATAATTAAAATAGAAAACAGCACGCATGAAAAATGCAAATCTGCACAAGATATTAAACTGTATTACTCTGCATTAAAATGCAACAACTTATGAAGTTTAAGGATTTTCCTCGCATTTTTTCCTGCTTCTGCAAAAATGCAATACTCAGTTATGAAACACTTGACTTACATTGAATCTGCCCAAATTTAAAAGCAATTTATCCTAAGGGGCTTAGCTTGTGCTTTTAAAACACCCTGCTATTTTTGGTGTCCCCCTGAGATGCAGGTGAGCAGAAGTCAGGTGCAGCACGGGGCGAGTAAAACAGGAGCAGACTGCACTACATCCCTGCTCAACAGAGCCTCCCAGGCTGTGTTTCAGTATAGCAGTTTCTGTGATGGATCCCCCAGAAGGTGGCTGGGAGACTGACTGGCATCAGGCAGAGGATAAGAAAGTTTTTTAAAAAAAAGCAAGCCACTTTTTGCTTACCTTTAAGGTAGGGTATATGAAAGCTGCAGCCTGACAACCATGGCATTTACTCTGCCTTCTTTTACACAGGTTCTAAAATTTCTTAAAAAATGCTGCTGCTGCTGCTGAACCAGAGAGGAAATGAATCTCTCCAATGAAGATTTTGTTACTGTTTTCTGCATTAAAGCAACTAAAGCCTTTCTGCAGTATTTGAGATGCTACTTAAGTTTCTCAGATAAACTTAAGTTACTCAGATAAACCTGTCCTAGCTTGGGTAGGAATAATTTAAGAAACCAGTTCTGCTGAAACCTATGGGGTTACTTGAAAGTTATAGTTGTCCTACAGACACTAAGCCACTGATGCCAAAGCAGAGATTTGCAGGCCTCCTCAGAGAGGAGTGTGCTTTTGTGAAAGAGTTTAATATTGAAATAAATAATTACATGCTTATTTGGAATCAAATTACTGAAGGCTCAACCTCCTTTTGAAGGGTGGAGGCTTCCCATTCAAAGAGATAACCATGTGTTTTCCTCGGCTTTTGATGTTGAAAGCCATTCCAGAAAAATTCCAGGCAAAACTGAAATTACAGCAGTGTGAAATTGCCCTCAAAGAAGCATTTATACAGCTGCATATTTATTCTGACTGTTTTGCTCCCTGAAATTCACACTTGTTCTCTGTCATGTGAGATTTTCAAAACGTTCACTGCAGATTTCACCAGTCTGGAAATCTCACTTGCCTGCTGGTAGTTTAGAAGATGAAGAGGCAGCACTGAATGAATTCCCAGAGTGGTGTTTTGCTTAATTGAATTCTGCAGTTGCCCCTAAATTAACTAAAGCAAGGAAGCAAAAGCAGATATGAACAAGTGAACAAAGAAGTCTACAAGATCTGCAGGATTCGGAAGACTCCTTTTTAAGTTCAGTTTTTCAATTAAGTGCCAAACTGGAGCTACAGTTCTTTGAATCTTTGTGTCACTTAGCAAGTAGCCTTCAAAAAAATTTTAAGCTCTGTGAGAGAGGCCCAGCATCACTGAAGAAACCAGGGGCTGGATTGCTCAGCGCTGCCAAGTCCAGCCCTGGGAGTTCCCTTAAACCTACCACAGCTCTGCATAGGGCTATTCAGCTCCTACAGCAATGCTGGAGCTCAGGGTGCCAGAAGCAGGGCTCTTTCTATATAGATGTAATCTACAGCAGCTTTGTTATATCTCTCTATACCTCCTTTGGTGGCCATGAGCATGGATCGGAGCCAGTTGCGTTGCCACATCAGCTCACTAACTCCAAAGCCAGGCAGGACTTGGATAGGAGCCAAACTACCCAACCTGGAGAGAAAGCTGTCTTGCTCCTCTCCAGCACGAGGACATGGGCTGACACAGAGGGAACACAGACAGTCAGAGAAAGTCAGGCAAGAAAGGTGCTACAATAACAAAGGAGGCTACATCACTCCCTGGAGGAGCTGATTTAAATTTATTTTCTCTCCAAACTGAAGCAGGGACCTGAAGTAACGTTACCAGTCCCCTAGCTTCAGATATTTGGGGCTGGATGTCTCCTAACAATGTCTCTTATAGAACTCAAAAAATACCGAAGAACTCAGAAAGACACCCAATGTCTCAAGTTTACCTCTAATGAAAAAGGTGTGCATTTATACAAAGTGGAAAAGTTCAAGTTAGGACACATTCAAATAAACGCATCCCCAAATGCAAAAAGCTTCTCATTTGGATAGATCTCTCTTTTCCAGCCCCTAGCCAAATGTTTGATAGCACAGCCCAGCCATGGTTTTTGTAGTTAAGTCTGAGTGATTGCATCTTGCTGCCTCCATAGATGTTCCTCTACAGAGGCAGAAACCCCTAACTTCAAGCCTTTTTCACTTAGTCTTCAGCTACAGCTCTATGCCACACAGCAGCTGCGGGAAAGCCTTAAAGCATGCGTAGCTCTGCTGTTGCTGATCAGCAAAAACTCCCGTCCACTGCTTATCCACTTTTAAGTGAGAGCTGACTAAGATTGTTTTTTTTAAAGACCTAAGTAGAATCTTATATAATGAACTAAAGGACAATGAAAATGATAGAATTCAATAGCAAGAACTGGAAAGATACTGCAAAGAACTGTTTTCTTTGATAAGATTTTTTTTTCCTTATCTGCAATTATTCTATATAAGCAAAGCCAATCTTCAGCATGCGGATCCATCACGCTCTGGCTCAGGACCTGCATACAAACAGTGTAATATGCATGAATGCTTTTTAAAACCATGCACCATAAAAAAAACCTTTTCTGTGCTTGTTTACTTTACTTTGTTCCCTGTATACGTTGATAGCTCTTACAGAGAGTTAACATCCATAATGTTGATAATGAGCTTGTCTAAATATATGATAATAGCTTTAGAAGTACTAGCAGTGCCATCAGCAGCGATACATTGTTTGCAAGAAATGTAAGGCAACTGTGGCACGTCCCTGCTCAGAACAAATACAACAATCAGCAGTTTCCATGTGTATCATTGTAGAAAATATATGTAGAAATACAGTGTCATGTTGCTTTTCTTTACTGGCTCAAATAAAGCTGTACTTCATTTATGTCAAAATTCAGCTTTGGAAAGAACAATTTTTTTCCAAACGTAGGATTTTTGCTTTGCTTTCTTACGTAGTAATTTTGTTTCCACCTTGGCTGCTATCAATCTTGAATGTAATTTCTTATATTGACGCAAGGCCCAGTCAAAACCGAGACACTACTGTGCTCCATGAGAAGAAAAAGGAACAGTCCCCAACTCCCAGGAGTTCAAAAGCAACTGCAGTTACACATTTTTATTTAGGAATATAACAACTGCTATCTGGTCACTACTTGCCCGGTCCCAGAGCCAACTACAGGTGGCTTAGTACTTGTTTTAGCTCAACCAGCAGATTCACAGCAGGGAGAAGTGGGTTTCACACACACAGTAACAAATTCACAAGAAACTCAATCTCCAACCATGGGGCGGAAGATGGCATCTTGCTCCCGATCCTCACTTTGAGTAGGGTTAATACCTGCTTTTCTAACTTGAAAAGTCCTTTCATTTGAAGCTTAATGAGCAGAGATGATGAAAAATAAAATTTATGTCCTTCAGGAAATTAAGATTATGAAAGTTCAGTTTGTCTTGGGAAAAAGAAAAGTTCTGATTTTCATTAAATGAAATAGTGAAGTAATTTGAAGGTAGTGATTTTGACAATAATCACAGCTGAAGCAGAAGGCAAAATTAATTCTTTCAGTCTCAAAACGCCACGATAACAGGCCATGGAAGGCATCAGTGTGAAAAGTGTTTCTATGTAAAGTTTCCATTCAACTGAATTGCTATTTTAGGCAGAAGGGAGATTTTTGATCAACTTATTTCTCACATCACAAAAGCTTGCAACTACAGATGCATCAAATGCTGATATGCAAAATGCTGGAGACCAGTTTACAGCAGAACAACTAAGGATATCTATAAAAAATATGTGCAAGGTAGCATTCTAGTTCAATGACATGATTACACTAGGATTAAGAGAGAAATAAGAGAAACTGCTGACAACAGGATGCTTGGAGGTTTTTTGTCTACAATTCCCTCCTTCCCATTAATCAGGACAACTTTTGAATAGTTTCAATTACAAAACGGTCCTTTTAAACTGAATTCCTGAATCAAAGCACCAAACACAAGATGAGTTTTGGGAGCATAAGGTTGTGCAAGCCAGCTGAAAAAAAAGGAGGGAAAGGGGCTCTTGCAAGATGTAGTCCACAGCATCCCTTCACAAGTGTGAATGAGGGAAGGATGGCTTATGTTACAGGGGTGCATATATACTCTTAGCCACAACATTTTTATTAGAACTTTAACACAATCAAATAAATAGTCTCTTCAGGCTTTTTATGGTACACTTGTTTCAGGCTGGAATTTAGTCTCTGCAACCAGAATCTGACTACAAGCACTACCAGCCTTCCCTCCCATTAGGAGGGCAGGCACGCACTCTGCTCTCCACTCTCCTGGTGGAGATGCTGGTAGCTGGAGACAGGGGAATGTGACTCACAGAGAGGGAGAGAGGAAGAAGGATGCTTCTCCTAGGGGCAGACATGCAAGTCTGGGAGCAAGTGGGAAAGATGAAAGTCGGAGAGGTGGCAAACTGGCACAGAGAGACAGTATTCTCAAACCTCTTGTCCTGTTTCAGCCTTTCTCATGCCACAATTTCTTCCATTTCAGATTCCCCCAAGTCCCTGCTATCTACTTTTCCAGCCACAAACATGCTGTGCTCCCATTCCAAATGCAAACATACCTTACATGAGAGGGACTCTGCAAGCTGGCCCCCAGGGCTTGGCTCGGCTGCACAAGTCTGCAACTTTTGCAAAACTGCTGTGGCCAGTAAGGAGGCCAGAAGCAATGCCTCAAAGGCCTATGCTGGCAGCAGGCGCTGGGTTTCAGCCTGGCCATGCAGGTAACATGCCATGCCCGGCCAGCTGGAGCCAGAAGCTGCGCTGTTTCTTACTTCTTTTCTTTTACTTCATTTTCTTTTACTTCATTTCTTTTTTCCCCATTTTGTGGATGTTTCTCATTATTTTCATTCCACAAGCACACTGGAGAGCAATAGAAAAAGCTACAGTCCACTCCAGCTAGCTTTTCCATTTCCCCTAGCTATTACGACCTCTCGTATTGTCAAAAGAGTAGCAGGCAGGATTCTCCTCCTATGCCACAGCGCCTTTTATAAAGCAATAAAGGAGAAAGCCCAAAAGCTTTAACACTTATCCAGTGCTATAGCTATTTCCCGAATCTGATAAAATGTTTAGGAAGAATCTGAAGAGCGATTACTTTTCAGAGTTGAGCCTTCACACCGCTGGTGCTGACCGCCTCAGGCTGCCCAGTGACTCACCCTTCAGCCTTTCAGACAGGGCAGCTAAGGCAGTGCCACGCGGAGACGGTGCCCGTGCTTCCATCCCACGAAGTGTCTGGTTTGACGAAGCAAGCAACGCAATTTGACTTGCCAGATGTGTTCAAGGCACTCTTGTACTCACGGAGAGTGCCTGGCTGATGGTGTGTGTGACTGCATGACAGCTACGTCAGCTCTCAATCACACACGGACCACACAGCCACCTCTGGACACAGCACGGCCGCTGTTGTGTGGTGCTAAGCACAATTGCAAATACCTTCTTGTTCTCATGCTCTGTGTTCCCAAGCCCCTCCATTTATCTTTAGGGAAGGCTGATGTGGCACTCCTGTCTTCCTGCATACATACATGCAGATACAACATCTCTGCGCTCACCCCAACACAAACAGTGTGCTAGTCGTTCCAAAAAAGGCTGTAAGGAGGAAAAAAAGCTGGCTGTCTTGGAGGAATGTCCACACTCCATGATCACCTTCTAGTTCATCTCAGGAGCAGTAAATCTGTTACATTTACTTACTTGACAGTGTAAGATGGAAATACAGATACTGAAGCTTTTATTAAACTTATTCCAGTGCTTGCAACACTGGGAAAGGAAATGTTTTATTCATTCACCTGAATCTATAGCAGTCATTATCAATATTTGTGGCAGTTAAGAGCCATACCAAAATACACAACAACAACAACAAAATCAGGGGTTGATAACCATAACACATTTTACCTACACTGAAGCCGAAAACTACTTATGTCTTCCAAATCATGATGAGTTCCCAGCAAAGACAGGAGAGTTTATTCCACATTATATTGAACATATCAAATGGGAATTTTCTGTATGCTTCCCTAATTTAGTCTGTCTGAATGTCTGCCATCATTTTGTTCTACATCAGGAGAAAAACCAACACAATAATCAGAGGAAACTGGATATGGAATGGGACTTCTAAAATATAAATGGGCTTTGAGTGACTTGGCAACAATATACATGTCTGATGTCATTCTGAGAGGCGTTTCTCAAAGAAAGAAACCTCAGAATAGCACTACATAGGTTTTGGATTCTTACTTTTTTTGAAGGATTTATGGAAGCCCTCATCTATAGACAGGCCGTTCCTTGCTCCAAAATGGTCTAATTCCAAATTACTTTACATTAAAAGCATAATTTAATCTACATGCTTTCACACAAGGCCCAGATCTGCTAAACATACATGCTTACAAAAATTTTGTCTATGTTGAAACTGATTATCTGGTGAAATCCTTATCTTATAAGAAATTCCATGTGGCTCGCTCAGCATCAGACAGATTCAAGCTCCCAAAGAGCTTTCTGGTGAAGTTCAAATTATATTTTCTTACAACCTAGGCTTTCTGGATTATTTTCAGTTATGATTTTGTTTCTCCTGGTTATTTTTTCTCATGTAAATATTCTTTTCTTTACTAAAGTGTTTTTATGCTATGACAGCTGTGGCAAGGCACATGTCCTGAAAAAAGACACATGGAAAAGAACAATCTTCTACTATCCATGCCACCATAGAGCTGAGAAAATGCTGACTTTCCAAGCCCTGCAAGGAAACTGAGTAGTGTATACACATCTGTACCTTACGTTCATGGGGAACAAGGCAGGCCACCTCCACAGGTTTTAAGGAAACCTTGAAAGCAAGAAGAACCAAAGATGTCAGCTGGTTAGAGCTCTCCACCCAGCAAAAAATCATAGTTCCAGTTCCCTTTGCATCTTTGACAACCACCTACGTACGGTTTCACAATATTTGTGGAAGTCCATACTGCTACTTCCAAGCAGTGTAAAATAGCCACCTCACCAGAAAAGGCAAGAAGGAAAAAAAAGTATTAGAAAACATTTTCAGATATGTATTGGGAACACATTGGCAGCAAACTTCACCCCCCAGTCCTAGAAGATGCAGAAGCATTAAAGTAAGCTATTGTATCCAATGACAAACTTGCTCATTCCCACTGCTGAGCCAAATTCCAATTAATTCTGTAAGTACAGAAATAGCTGTAGAACTAGTTAGGAAGTATCTCTCATGAAAGCTTTTCTTTTCTGCTTTTCTGCAGTTTTTCTAAGAAGCACCAATGACAAACTTTAAACTGAGCATGTTTGGACTTCTGCACACGTTCAGTGCCACACTACCCATGCACTTCTCGTTTAGTGCTAAGCTCATCGTTTGTTTTTTTTTTGTAGCTGACTGAAGATTTACTTTTTACTGCGTATTTAAGGAAGGAATAATTAGTCTTGTAAAGAAGAGCTAGATTAAAAAAAAAACCAAACATTTCTGCTCCAACTGTACAGAGGTAAGGATCACCCTATACCAAGAAGAAACAAAACCACTGTATTTCTCTCTGATAAAGAAAATGCAGGGAGGAGAGCCACATGCTGACTGTATTTTGGGAAGGAAGGCTCTTTGGTACTCCTGAGGAGTGCAAAACATCCAGAATTTCTGGCCAATATTTCTGCCTTGAAAACAGGCTAAACATCAAGAAGCTCTCTGAACTTTTTCTCAGCTTATGCTTCCTTTATTTAACCTACTGCTGGCAAGACCTTGCTACTGTCCCACAGACCTGCTTCATGGACACGTAAGACACGTGGAGCGGCAGTACGCGGCAATGTGAACTGGGCTTTTTATTGCTGAGCAGTTGTTACAAAACATCCTTCCATATTTATGATTTTCTCAAAAGATGGTTACAAGGTACAGCTAAGTGCAGAGACTTCCAAAAAACATTACCAAGCATCAAAAGCTGCAGCATTCAGAGAAAGAGAGAGATGATTATGTAAACTACACAGGGGCATTGCCAGCCAGTTTGTTGAAAGCTCTGTACAGCCAAACAGCAGCTTGGATTTTTACTGCAAAGGGAAGTAAAATAAAATTCTAATTAAAATCAAACCTGATGAAAATGGTGAAATTAGCTTTGTACAGATACACAGATGATATTTTATATACATGTCCACCTGCATAAGTGTGACCGTGTGCTCCCCTGCATGTGCCAACCTGATCTTTATCTCCTGTGGGTGCATGTAGTCATGATGGCTGCACCTGGCTCAACATGGCTTTGGGGAGACAGATAACAACACAATAGCCAAGGGCTAACTTGAGCAATACTGGTACTGTGGTCAATAAGCAAATATGCCTATAGGACAATCACCTCACCCCCATAAACAGTGAACAGCCAGAGAGCCCTTTGAGCTCTCCTGAACGGCAGCGGGCTGCATGCCAGGATCTCCCCTTGAGTAGGGACACCTCTCAAGGTTACTTCCAAGATTCAGAGATCTCTTGCCACAACAGAGCCTCGGTAAGTGACTAAGAGCATGCTAAACTATGAAATTTTAGCTAAGTAATATAAAGGATTGATTGTGCATATATCAATCCTTTAGACATAAGCCATTGACCAAGTCTGGGACTAGGAGTGGATCCAGCCACACTGAGACTCCTCTCTGAGAAGGAGTTTAGAAAGCAAAGGGTGTCCTCTCTGATCCTTGACTCAACAGGAGGGTCTCCCTGGCAGTTCTGTCTGACCCTGTCCTCTATGAAGTAAATAACCAAGTGTGCCTTGCTGTTTCAAATCTTGTTAAAACACTGTCGCATTTACATCAAACTTGATTAAATCCCTGTTTTATATCAATAAATGTATTGCTGCTTCTCTCTATGAGTGAAGCATATCGCTCCATATGTGACAATAGGCACGTCTCTGTGCACATACATACTCCACAAACATATTTCATTCCTCTGCAGTAACTTGTGTCTTCAGATTAACTTTTCTTGCATTTCTTGTAGCTTAGATCTTCTCTTTCTTTCTGACAATAACAGACAGCTAGACACAGTGACATGTCATGAACTTATTTCCCACTTATGGGAATGAAGCCACGAAATATCACACTTTCAAGGTGCAACTGAAACCTTAGTTTTTTCAAGATCTAAACTGCAACACAGGAGTTTGAAAACACAAAACCACAGAGACGTCCAACTGTTGGGACATTCCCAATATGAGGGATAGCAAAAGTTTCTGCATAGCTTTGGGCTTTCCCAAACAACCTTTTAAGATTATATTTTTCCCTCCTTCAATCCTTGCTTCATTGTTATTTTTTCCAGCTACCGGCCTGCCAGTTCCTGCTGCTTTCCCATAGACTACAGTTCCCTCCTGCCCCAGGAATCCCAGACGGCCAATCTTTCTTCATTAACTCTGCCCAACTGAAAGTAAGCGTGATTCCCACTGGAAACTGAAAATAATCTATGCAGTTATGACTTAATTCTGTTTTCACTTACACTTCTGAATATTAAAGAAGTCCCTCGGGTTCATGTGTGAGAGCAGAACAAAGCCTACCACCGTTTGCCCAAAGATACTCCTTTTGTAGGATTTTACCGCATTGCTAAATCCCAGCTCTGCTTGGCAGCCTCACGAACAAAAAGCTGCTCCCAATTAATCTGTATCAAGAGACAGAGCTGGTGAATCACAAGAGCATCACAGGAACCGGGCAGACAGCCTCTCTTGGGTTTCCAGACCAGCCACTAGCAGGGGCCACCAGAAAAGCTACAAAACCCTGTCACAGTCCCAGGAGGCTCATTAGGCACAATTGTCCCATGTCGTACCTAACACTCTCTGAGGGCACTTCCAAAACATCACTTTTCTCCCACCTGCGTAACCACCTTGCACCCTCGCTGTCTTTCAGAGGCACCTGTGTATACCCAGATGGAACAGATGGCTACAAAGAAATTTTTAATTTTGAAACATTTTCATTTAGCCTTACATTGAGATTAAAGTTTTGAAGGGCTTCCTACTCATTTCAGTGCTGCTAAAGAACACGGGGGGATTTGAGGGCCGGCGTTTGGTTTTGTACAGAATTGTCTGTAAATTCTGAGAGCTTCCTGGGAAAGGAAACAGAACTCAAGTCCATCAACACAAACAGAGAGACTCCTTTGGATCCCACTCCCTGCATTACAGAACTTATAAATGACTAAAATTAGCAAGGTGAACATGTCTTGCCTTCTCAAGCAATGGAAACGAGGTACAATATTTGATTTACTAATTCCAAACACAGCATTTCTAATCTTGTTCAATTTTACCAAGCCATAGCTAACTCTACAGAATTGCAATAAATCAGTGTAAGAACAACAACACGCTAATATTCCCATAAAATAAACAAATTTCACTGTGTTAAAACCAAGTAATCAACTTTATAAACAATTTCATTTCTGATAAATAGGGGTCTTCTCTAATGTGACATGCTTTGATTAAGCATTAACCCTCTCTCGGGATAACCCAATGCCAGTTTGCAGGTAATTTTAATAATATGACAAATTGTCTATGCAGAAATACTGATTAGATGTCAAGGATTAATTTATTTTGCATTTTACATTGCTGGAATGAATGACAATTAATTAATGTAATAATAGCTGGTTGTTTCTGTCAGTATTTTGACTTTCTCACTGCATTGCTGATACCCAGACTCTCATTCTCCAATTTCCTGTGACATTGATTAGTAAATGAAAAAGTAAAGCCATTCACACTTTCGTCATCTTGGAAAGATTCCTATATTTGATTGAATTGCAATACTGAAGGACATCAAGGAAGCTGCAGACAATGCTATTGAAATCCCACCAGTTTTGGAAAAATAAAGGCAGAGAAAAATCAAGTGAAAAAAACATAAGACAGGATTTAAAAAAAAAAAAAATAGATGCCAAAAGTTATTGTTCACATCAGTATTTCAAGACCTACAAAACTGACCCAATTTTCAGAGATGGTGTGCAACTGTTGTTCATGCAATGAGTAAGAATGAGCACTTGAAAAAGCATTTGGTCACATATTTTAGTACGTATGCAGGGGTTTGAAACTTAATTAAAATTAAAAGTGCTCCACAAATTTTGTTCGGCAGTCCAGGAGTGCACAGTACAATGCAGGAGTGTGCTAACTCCCGGCTTGCTCAGCTGAAGGCAGCAGAACGGCTGTACCACCACAGCACTCTGCCTGCAATTTTACGCCCTGGCTTTTAAGACATACTTTCTGGGCCTGCCGAGGCAGCAGGGTAACGTAGCACGTAGAAGAAATTCAATTACACATGGAACCTGTGCTGAGACCCAGACTCAGACATTTTCAAAGGTGAAGAACACATCCCAAGTCCTGAAACAGGAAGAAGAGGAGAAGTTGTGACTTTCAGGCTCTCACAGACAGAATACTCATCACCAGGCCTAGACTAAAGGCAGACGGTGTCAAATGGAGAGACAAAAAGATGCTCTCCTCAGGCAATCCCTTTGCTAGGCAGTCACGATAAGAAAACAGAGATAGATGTCTGCAGAGAAAGTCAGTCTCAGATGGCTTTCAGCTCACCGAGTCCTGGTTGGCCAAGTGGAAGCACTCAGAATTGATGAGGTTACCAGCAAACACCGAATCGGAGAAAAACGTGACAGTAGTGATCACAGTGTAACAGTAAGCATCACACAGGTCAAGTAAGTGTCACACTCACTCCCAAACTAGAATACTAGGTCAGGATGGTGGCAAGCCTACCCTAAATCTTTAAATGTATTAGTCTACTCCATAAATCCAGGATGAAGCACTGTAAAACCCTCAGAAATGTCGTAAGAGTCTTCCCTGCAGCTTAGCTAACTGGATCAAAACTGAAGAAGCTTTTTCCAGGAGCAAACCCAATTCACTGCGTAACATTCCGCTGTAACTGAACAAATCCAAGTAGTTTTGTACTTGGCTTGACAGTCCGAGGACAGAAAAGGGGAAAAAACCCAAAACCCACATAAACAAAAAAACCCACCCCTGTTGGCCACAGCAGCAAGTTGGCTGGACCAGCAGTCTCCAAGCCAGTTAGAAGCTGGCTCAGAGCTGCCAGGGCTGCTTTGGCTGGTGCCATGGGGCTGGACTGGACCGGTCCACGATGCAGAAGGCTGCGAGCTGCACAGCCTGCACAGGCATCTGCTGCACTCTCAGGGAAGCCTGCAGCAAGAGGGCATCAACCACTGGCAAAGACAACATTTCTTGTGTGCATGATCCTCTCTAAAGTAATAGAAGCACCAAGAACAGCAGTCCAAAGATTAAATACGACCACTGCAAGCAGCATATGTTTGAAAGGTTGATTTAGTTGAATGAACCATAGCACGGGAATACTGCAGCACTCCAGCACAAGAAAAAATAGGTACTGTTGCCTGAACAGTAGTGCTGTGCCACTTGCTGCATCCCGACCAGGAGGAGGGAGGAGAGGAGAGGAGACAATACCTTCATCAGATACCGCAGGAAGACACTGTCGTGTCCCACATAGGTGTGAGCGTTCCCACTGCCAAACTGCATCTGAGGAGTCATGCTGAGAAGTTCAATGTAATTAGACGTTAATGCTACGTAAAGGGATTTTATTTCCTGGCAGCTTTAATATATGAAAGGCTCACATGAGTACTGTTTCTGTCTGGATTATTTGTAGCCCAGAGTAGAGATTTGGCCATCCTCCATCTAATACAAAGTTTCTGAATAATTTGTTATAAGACAAAGTAATTTCATAGCCTGCAGTGCTGCATTAAAGACTTAGCAAACCTGAATCAGCATTTGAGGAAAACCTGTTATCAGAAAAGAGGCAGTACATACCTACTTATCAGCAAATGCTTAATATAAGAACATTTTCTCCTATATGACAGATTTCAAAACAAGTGTCTTTTTTTTTTTAATTTATATGAGCAGCAGTTAGTATTTTTCATTACCAACACAATTTTCACTGCTAATAAAGTCAGATGAATTCAAAGGTGGTTTCATAAATAATCACCATCAATAGTTTGAATAATTTCACTGAATAAAAACCTCATCCTTCATAAATTTCTAGTATTTCATTACAATGCGACTGGTGGCAAAAGCCTAATGTCCACTGGAAGTGGTAACTATGTAAACAATGTAAGCGAACGGCTTGGTCTTTCAACAGAAAATTAACACAAGAATATTTTTCAAAAACACACAAGAACCCTGGGCTCTGGAGAACAGACATTTCAAGAAACATGACTCGTACAGAAAGTGTGAATGCTTCTGGAGCAGGGCAAAGCCATGGCCCTGCCAGCGCTGTTTCTAACAAACTGCAGTGCATGCGCTATTGCAAATTATTATCAAAGAATTAAAAATATGCAACTTCTACCTGGTAGGAGGTAGGAGAATAGACTCACAGTGCCACTGGGAAATTTCTAGCCCACAGAAAGGAATTTGGTCATGCAAACAGATACTAAATTGGAATGAGAAGAACAGCAGTTTTCCTAGTCACTTTGCTGATGTATGTTTTTGCTGAGTAAATTAAAATGAAGGATTTCTCCTGGAGACAATATTCATCATCTTTAACGTGTCACTTGTGGCAATCCAAGAAATAAAGGAGACCAAACTTTCATATGCAGTATAATTAGAAGAAAAAGCAGTAAAAGCAAAAGCAGGAGGACATTTATTAATGTAATTGTTTAAAAGTGGCAGGAACCTGGATTTCCACATATAAAATATAAAGTTGTGTATTTTTAAATGTCCATTTTCTGAAGTAATTTTCATTCTTAACATAACCCAGTGACAGAAGAAAAAGCCGGGAATGTATGTATCGATCTGTTTTCTGTGGACTTTGAATCATAAATCTCCCAGGAAGGGAATCCTGTTCACTTCTGCTACAGAACACCACCACTGAACTTTTATATAAGTACAGACTACGCAATTGCCATTAAAAAGGTTACTCGAGAAGGTCTTTGCAAACAGAAGAAACCAAACTGCTGTGCTTTGAACTCACCTTCATTTCTTAATTGGATAAGCAGTACCTATTTGCCCATAAATAATGAAAGGTAAGAACTGTGTAAATGCTACTGTGAATAAACTTTTGGGAATATTCATGTAAAGAGTCACACTGAAAACCCTTTTAAACATTTGCATCATAAATGAAAAGAAAATATGACGTTACTGGTTAACCTCAGTTCTGCACAGGCTTATAACAGCTACTTCCTTAGTCAATACTTAGTATTTAAAACAATTAAAGAAAATATGTTAAAATAAGATCACCAAATTTGATGGTTTTTACTCTACGTGCCTTACAACAAATGAAAACTGTCTCAGAGAAAATATAACAATACTTAAATATAAACTTACTCATCTTGTGAGCTCTTTGGGCATCAAGCCACATTAAGGAATCAAAATAAGATTTTTTTCAGTTCAATGCCTGTCAACCTCCTCACAGTGATTTTCTGCCACTGCCAGTTAGCTACAGTCTCCTGATAACCCACTGAAGTTCCTTACAGCACACTACTAAGGAATCAATGCCCTGGCATTGAATAGCACCCTCTTGTTTTGAGAAACTATTTCAGTGTGCAAGTGTACGTTAAAAACACATTTAAAATAAAGATGAGACTGTACCATAAGTAATGAAGGCCATGCATGCTTATACAGAAAATAAATTATCTACCTAATATGTTATTAAATATAAAGGATATTCTGAGTGTAGATCATGAATGAGTTTATAATTCATGAGGGCCCTGTACTTTTAAGAGCCTTCCAACCACATAAGTCAATCTAGTTATTAACTTTGTTGACGTAAGTCATGCTAATAGTAAACAGGATTTCTTAAAAAGCCAGAGATGAGAAATGACAGCAGAAAAAGCCTTTCCCTTGCTACAGCTGACTAAAATTAGCAGCACTACAAAATGACATCTGTAAACTAAGGCAACTTTACCTTAGTGACAAAATAGTAAGATAAAGGAACTGCTGAACGGCAACACACATGTGCTCTTGTTCATGCTTAAATCCCTGTCTGCAGACACAGAGACATTTTGGGGGGAGGTAAGTTCAAACACAAATGCTGTCCATGGCAGAGGCCACGTATTATTGGTTTTTAGGAAATAGAGACAGACCTCCTAAAAATGTAATCTTCTTTTCGTTAATATTTACAACATTAGAATCATAAGTAGGGTATCGTTTATCAGGTTGTCTCCCTCATGCATTTCTTACAGCAATGTTGCTAATTTACTTGCTGTAGATAACATTATAACTGAAGATCTTTCAAACCCAGTACATGGAAGCACCGATTTTTTCCTGGCCATGGTTTCTTGAATTTCCCTTGCCCCTGACAGTCAGGGTCCTGAATGAGGTGCAGAGGCTCTGCGGCCTCTCGCCCTGCTCTGGGGCTGGGACGCCGGTGTTTCGGGTCAGCCCTGTCAGGCACAGCCAGCTACTCCCACATCCCTCCTCCTCCTCTCCCCCTCTCGGCTCAGGAGCTGCATTTACACTCAGGTGTTGTGCCAATTTGTTCAGAATAAATGTATCAGATTGCTTCAGTCTGGATACCAGTAGGACTACTGAATGTGTGAGGTTTCTGCATCATTTATACCTGTGATATTTAAAGCTGAGCTAACGTAATCTGAAAAGGCATATTTCCCTGAAATGGAAACTCATACTTGATACGTCAAACAGAACGTTTTAATTGTTTGTACCCTCACGCTGCTGCATTTGTTAGTTTAACATCTCCATTCTACTCTTCTGATAAATGGGCCCCATTTAAAGGCAGAACAGGCCTTGCTCACAAGGTTGAGCAGCCAGCGGGTAAGTAGGATATTTTGGAAATGTGTGATGACACCTAGAGAAATAGGGATGTTTTATCAGACAGTGCCTATCTAATTCACTGACAGAGATCAATATCAAGCTACTGTCTCCTCATCCATCTTCTGACTAAGCTGTTCTACCACCGTGCTCCCCCTTCTCTCTGCCAGAAAGATTTAAACTTTTTTAGTCCTTCCAAAATGAAGACTACATTTTGCACTAAAAGAGGCAAATTTATCAGTTTATTAATAAAGAGAGTATTGCTTTTTCAAACCTTTTTGTTTACTGATTACATTGTAGGAAGCGAACACCCTTCCCTGTAAGGCGGTCCTGGCAGCAAAGTATCTCTGACCCTTCAAAGGTGAACGGGATCCTTTCTGCAAATGGGACACAAGTGAGGTGCCTGTAGCAAAACGGCTGTGCTGTGCTTTAATAACTCTGAACTTTCAGAGGAATTTATTCCAGGCAAGCAACTACAGTCAATGCCATTCTGCAGCTGCCTGTTCAGGGTGGTATCCTCAACCCCCAAACTGGTAAAGGACTTCCATAGGCTGCAAATGAAAAATTACATGTTTCAATCTCATCCTGGGCTCATCTCTCTGCATTCTGCACTACTGCAGAGTCTTTTGTTGAGATTACCTTCTTGCCTCAAGAAGCAGATTCGGTTGCTTCTCCATTCTAGTCTAACCTCTACAACTTTTCAATAAAATCCTTTTTTCTGTCCATTATCCTCACTGAAGGGGTTGGGTTGGAACAGCTGCTCTCCATTCAGTATGTATACAAGGAGAAAGTGATCTCCTTTCTGGAGGTAGCTGGACCCCTGTGGGCACAAACTATAAGGGTTAATTCCCTTGGTTTGATGCATTTGGGTTGGGGCTTATGCACAACAATAAGCAGAAGCATGGAGAAAAAGAAAAAAAAAAGGAGCAAAAGTGAAGAAAGAGAAGCAAGAGAGCTCACTGCTGGTACAAAGAGGCTGAAAATTCTGAACAAAGCAGCCAATTTCTAAATTATTATGGCTGTTCTGTTCAGAGAACATTCTTGGGAAATTCACTGCATCAAAGATATATAGCACTCCATTATTGATTTCCTTTTCCAATAAAGACAACACCTGAAACATTAACTTTTTACTCCTATCAAAGAGTGCTTTCTCTCTTTCTTTTTGTATATATAAATAAAACACACAAACATTATAGACATACACACAGACATTATACAGGAGGATTGCAAGCATAGTGCTGCAAATGTAGTAACTTAAGCACCTTTAGCAAACCTGCATGGAATATCATTTCACATTTGCTCTGCTTGTCACTCTTCCAGAGGGACTCCGCATGCTCACTCCACAGGAGAGCAAGCCCCTCTTTACCCTGCAATTCTTTATGAACTGCCATATCAATATAAAATGGCTACACATCAGCAATTAAAAACTCTCTAAAGTAAATGTTTAACTCTTCATCATGACAGATACTCCCCGAGTCTTTCCATCTGGCTCCTTTAGTCTGCTTCTGTGGCTTCTCATAAATGATATTTTCTCTAGCCTGTTTTCTTAGAGTCAGACTTCTACTGTTTTGCTGTAATTTTTCTGCATATGAGGAAGGGACAACATACACTTCCAACTTTTAGCATTATGGTCAATATGGTCAACATACTTCAGTAAAACAGCTTTTCCCGTTTTAGCCTGAGTTATATATAGCTTGTACAGATCCAATCATATCTTACTTAATCATTATATCAATTTTGTCTTAGTTGATTACACTTTAATTAATCTCAATCAGTTCTCTCCCATTACACAACTTCAATGTATTGGTCTCCTATTCTCTGCTTACAATAAAATACAGTTTATCCTGAGCCCTACAATACAATAATGAAATGTTTGTTTAATGCAAAAATATCTAAATTCCATTCAGTAGCCATCAGCATAGTTCGTTCAGCCACACTTTCAGATCATTTACGATCTATGTATTGGTAATGCCTTTAAAAACACTGTTCCTTTTTATTTGTATACAAACTGGGCATGTAAAGATAGAAGTTTTAAGAAAATTTAATCCTAATCCGCACCATCACCTATTCCTTCTCTCAACACACTGGGAAACCTCCTTTTTCCCAGTACTTTCTTACCCTTCACACAAGTTGTAAGGAACCATTTGCGCAGAAGAATAGGCTTCCTCAAATCCCCAGTCTGCCTCCCAGTTCACCCTGTGAAATCAGGGCAGGGAGGGGGGACAGACACAACAGTGCAGGAGAGGAGCGTCTTGGCTCAGCCCTCCTGCTCCCATCAGAAATGCATCTGAAATGACCCTGAATATGGAGTTTAAAACTGTTCAAGAGTACCAGAAAGCTTGTAAAAGTTGCTATACATATGATTAATGATAATTCATTCTATGGTTTCCACCATTATACTTTAAACCACTTTCACATTGCTATTTCTTCTTGAGAAAGGCGGGCGAGTTGTTCTATTAACTGAAAACTCTATCTCATGCTTAGCCTGGAAGTCAAAGTTATTTATTGGACATTTAGCTCAAGTAATTGAGTGCAAAAAGTGCTTTACAGTACCTTATTGCCTCATGTAAAAGATAATAGTGAAATTCCCATTGCTTTCAAGCAGAATTAACCACTATTCAAATAATTTGCCTCAAAGGATACCATCGGTAAAATACAGTAAAACCTGATATAATATATACAGAAAGGTAATCGGCAGTCTACAGATCAAAAAGGCTAAACAATGCTGCTAACTTAAATCCCATCGCTGCAGAAACTGAAAAAGAATTTCACAAAAATCTTGCTCGTGAAGCAGTATTTTGGAATTTTCTGCCTTATCTAAGAAATTACTATCACCTGCCTTTACCTTTAGTTATTCCAGTTGTAATAACCACTGTTTATTCCAAAAGCACATCTACTCGTGTAACACCAGGTGTGGCCGCTACTCCTTCCTCACCACCTGCACGGTGCATGCCTTCTAAAAAAGGCATGTGGGCTGCAACCATCACAGTGGACTACCTGCCTGGAAGAGCCCTGCTCAGTAGTGAGCCCCTTGCTTCCTACCCGTCCTTTAGAGAGAAGCACAGTCTTAGGGGGATGACGCACTCCAAGCAGCTGCCTTTCAACAAAAATCAGGTCTAAGGAAGGACTCAGGATTGCCCATTGAATTCTTCAGCTCCCAAAGTACAAGACTTAAGGAACTGGTATAAATTAACTGCCTTAGAGTCATATGGTAAAGAACTGAGGAAGGATAGGAGAAAAACATAGAAAATACAAAGATGAACCCGATAAGAGCGGGCACAGATGGCAGCTAGATCAGACTTTCTCAGAGCAAAGAAAAAAACCAACCAAACAAACAATTGTTCAACTATGGGAAATAATCCCAAATATCCAGGACTGATGCACTGGAGGATGGACACGAGCAGTAAGTATAACTGCAGTGAAAGCTGAGATCAGTTCATAGAGAACATCTATTTGGAGGATACCTTCCTGCCACCAGAATAATCACAAGGACAGCAGGAGGGATGGCTGCTCTTACCACAAAGCCGTTCACTACCCATCCTGCCAGTGAACACTCTTAAGAGGAGGCAGCAGCACTCATTTGAGGCTTGGGGTGAAAGATCAAAGAGTAGAAACACAGTTCCCAAGATCCAAAGGGACTGAGAAAGTAGTTTTTGGAAGTAGAGCTGCATGTGCCTTGCTGGAGGTAATCACAGGATGGGCAAAGGGCAGGCTAGTGACAGTCTCAGCCTCCTCCTGAACCTGAAGAAAAAACATGAAGAGCAGCTTTGTGGGACTGGGAGTCCTTAGTTCTGCCAGCTGAGTCTGGAGAAGGCAAGGAAAAAAGTTAGCACCTTTGTCAGGGAGCTGGTTGCCTGCTTGTCCCAGGAGAAATCCTCCTCTGCAGGTTGGGGAGGCTGGAGCCCAGCAACACAAGCTGGTTTAGGCCTGTAAACTGAAGGTGCCTTCAGAGCTTCCTGAAGTAGCAAAGGAGACCATAGGGGAGACAACATGAGGAAGGAAGGAGAGGAGAGAGGGGGAAGGGGAAAGAAAGAAAAAAAAAAAAAGAGGGAAGAGGAAGTGGTCCAAAAAGGTCAACGTTGTTTTCAAAATTCTAAAATAGAAATTTGAAGGTCCAAAACACTTTTCATTATTTGCATTGTCTGTGTAATATACTGATAGAGAGCACACTATCTGGTTTGTCCGACTCATACACACTTTTTTCTTGCCTTATGAAAATTTTGAGGTTTTTCACTCCTTAGCCCAAACGATAGAAAACATAACCTCATTAGGGCACCTGACATTTCATCCAGTGGTCTCATCATTCTAATGGGGTCCAAGCCTGATGTCCCAGTTACTCTTTTTTTTTATATTAGTCTCTCCATGGTCTAATTTTCCCAGTGCAACTTATTATTCCCACTGACTCTTGTTAATGGAGAAGCTAGACGGTACTAACGATAAAGTGTGCCTAATTCCCTTTTCATCTTGTTGGGAAAATGGTATTTTCTTTCCTTGAGGCTTGCACTTTCCCTTCTCTCACGCCTACACATACAGACACAGATTTATCAGTCTGTGATAAAAACGTCCAGTGTCTGTTCTGCAAATGAACTATAAATCCACAGCTCAAACCCACATAGAGCGACTTGCTAAATCCCACAGTTCCTAATTGGGCCACACTCCCAGCTACTGAAGCCAATAGGAATTTTCCCAAATGAAGTCAGATCTTTGCCCGAGTACTTATTGTTAATTCAGGGAAGCTATCACATTCTTGAAATGCGCTGCACTCTGTTGTGACAGTGAGTTTGGAAGCTGTGGGGCAGGGGGTGAGGGTCCATGTGAAATAGTTACACTATCTGGCTGTCGTGCTGATTTTCTCGGTGGTAATTCATCGCTATCATCTGTTTCCTGGAATCATTTGCAGACACCAGCTGTCAATGGGAGTTTTACATTTAGCCATAAGAAACAGATGCATCTGGACACCAGATTTCTTACAGCTTTCTCTGGCATCCATCATAACACTTTTCGGAAAAAAAAATATATCCAATTAGCTTCTTGCTATGCAATTCTTTCAAACATTTTGCTTTGCAACGATTTCCATCTTCCACCACTTCTCCACCCCCATTTTCTTTTATGCAATCAGAGACTCTACACTTATAACCCCATTTACCAGTATTTCACCTTAGGCTGACAGTTTTCAAATAAAATTCTCAAGGCAAAGACCAACACCAGAACCAAACGACATACAGTTATCACAGCGCTGTTCATAGGTTTCCGAAACATCCAATTACCTTTGCTGTGTAACAGTCCACAGAGGTTTATTTTGATGTTCTCTATAGCTGCCGGGAAACGATTACTCAGGAACCATTGACGTTTGCGGGTCTGCACTGGCTCACGCACACGGATGGGGCTTCTGAGGCCTTGTTTGGGAAGGGGGGTGTGCACTAACAAACTGCGTAGCCCTTGAGTCCACAGGCATCTAAATAAGCATCCTGTTTTCAAGTGTTAAAGAAACTGCAGGAGAACTTCATGTTTCACTGACATGCCCCAGGCGTTCTCAAAGTCAAGCACCTTCGAGGTGCCAGCCTAGCTTTAAGACCTTGATCTTGAACACATGGCTCTAGCAAATGCACCCCTCTTGGGCTGTTATAACCCATCATTACCTGCTTATCATAATACAGACCCTACCACAGCTCGGCAATGCTAAAACAGCCCAGAGCTGAGCCAGTGCTCATCAACCTGTTGTTGGAACCTGTTCCAACCTGAAATGAAAGATTTCATGTGGATCAGACATCAGAGAATTTATATAAAACCAAACAGTACCTGCTACTGCTGTTCCTGCGCATCAACCATTTCTGTAGAGTGAGAAACAGATTTTATAGTGCTCAGATGGAGCCGTCATCAGGGGTAGGGTGAAGCCCTTCCAACTGGATTTCCCAGTAATCTAACGCATCCCAGATACAATTAGAGCACTGATGACCTCACAGTATCTGGGTGTAACCAAAGACTGCCCTGGCTTTTAAGATAGCCTGTAAACCAGTCAAAGCTATTACTCCTCTTGCTCTGACTGTGTTACAAGATGTCTGACAATCCTAGGCCACTGCCCAAAATCCTAAAATTCCTCTCAGACACACATCTACAAACACACTGCCCGTTGTTAGAAACGTCCCTGGTAGAGCTCAGACACTGCAATGCTTAGTCCTGATGTTCTAGTTTTGACCTGTCCCTGCCTGTCACTCAGGCTTGTTCTCTGAAAGAAAAATGAAGCAATGACCTTACCAATAAAACCTTCCTATGGAAGATTAAATGTAGGTTTTTGGGGGTTTTGCTGCTGTTGTTGTTTGTTGGGTTTTTTTTAAGTTAAGCTTCAAACAGTATAGCACTTTCCCCTTCCTAACTCCTGTTTAGCAATTAGAGCGCGTACAAACAAAAGCAAAATATTTTTGCATCCAACTCACATGCTCTTCATCTCCTGGCAAGGAAGCTTTGGCTCTACAGCTCTACACTGTACATTTTTCTGTGTTGGTTATGATGGCCATAAACTATTTAAATTCCAGTAGTACTCCAATGATACAGAGAACTGACAGAGAAAGGCACAGTCTCTTCCCTCGGGGATAGCTGTCTATTAAGACTTATCCTGCAATGCTACTCTGATAGGGCATCCACATAATGTCCACGCAGTCCCTCAAGATTCTATGTGCCAACGACAAAATTATTACGATCCATACTATGCACGTGAGGTGAGGCATATACGTGTTTTGATAGCCCTGCTTTTTTCTTAAGGGTCTAGATGCTTTTTGTTGTTTTAAGCAGGCTACAATGCTGAAGCAAATCATGCAGATGTTTACGAATTAAGAAGGAGGAATATAGAGGACAGCAAAATCAGAGATTTGGAAAAACATGAGCTGAAAAGAGAAGCTGAAGGAACTGGGGTTGCCTAGACTAAAAAACACCGAGGCAAGATAGATATCGTAAATGTAGCTATTGAACAGGAAAGAATAAACTCTACTGCAAATAGGACAAGAAGTAAGAGCTTTGAAGTAGGACAAGGGAAATTTTGTTCAGATGTTAGGAAAATAAAACAAACTCACTTACAATATGGACAGTGGGGCACTGGATAGACTGATTAGAGAGGCTGCAATATCTCCGAGACGAGACAAGCACCCGTTGTGGATGAGCTATGGATGGGCGATGCAGCCCGTTTGCCTGCCCAGCTTCCTCACTCCCCCCCAGCTCAGCTTTTATGATATCCATAATTCTGTTATGAAAGAAGAGACAGATGAGAGAAGGCAAATAAAAAGGTCATTAGAGCACATACAATCCAATCTGACACCAAAACTGTGGGATTTTTAACATACAGATGCAAACATGCTGCAGAGCTGTTATAATACTGTTAACTTTTCTGTCTAATAATTTGGCTGGAAATGACAGTTTGGTATTATATGCATGAGTACGGTTCCTCTACTCTTCCTCGGGGAGCACGTTATCGGTTGTATTATTATCTTTGCCTTCTGGTTAAGCTGTGTAGTGAGTTAATGTTGGTAATTGAAAAATGAAACTACCAATAAAAGAAAAATCCAAATATAAACATGATTTTAGTGTCTAACCCACTCTTTTCATTATCTCATCTCTCAGTCTTCTTGACAGTTAGTATTCTGCCCCCTTGGTGTACTTTAGATAGGCAAGGATCTGTTTTGTTCTGGGCTTATTGTTCATTGACAAACTAATGAGTTCATAACAGGCTCACTATAAAGATAAAACAAACTGGGCAAAAAAGCAGAATGCTCACAAGCGTGCTACTTTAAGAACAAGACACTTTCCCGAGGTATTTAGATGTCTACAAATGCAAACATCTGCCCTTGTCCACTGGGTACCTGAGCAGACTACATATCCAAGTCACATCCTTCTCTGTATCTTTGAAGCTTAAATACCTTTTTGAAATTATATCCTACATGTTTAATTTTATTCCTACCCAAATATATCTGTTTAAGCATATGTTGTGATTTAATTCCATTGACTTAAGTCCCCCTGACCTCTGCAGTGAAGATTTAATGAATCTCAGGACTCGTCTATTCTGGTGATCACTCAAGGTTAACACCTTGGAGTACATCCCCCCCAGATCCCAAGTGTTGCAGTAATGTATTCTAGCACCGTGTACTGATTTAACTCAAGTGACTTTCACAAATGCAATCCCAAACGAACTGAAACACGGATTATTCCCTATGCTTGCCCTGCACACTGACTAAGGGAAAACGCATTGAATTTTACGTATAAAGCATATTTTCCTCATCCCTACGTTTAACTTCTAGTCATGCTGATTTTAATTATTTCCTCCTGTGGCAAGAATAAAACATTGCCCTCTACTACTCAGTTGCACAAAATGATGATGGGTACAGAAACATCCCAAACCTGTGTCCTCTGAGCCAATGTTTAGTGACGCTACCAGCAAGAACTTCTCCAAAGAGTTGTGGCTGTGTCCATCTGTCACAGGAGCCCAAATGCTAAAGCCCTTACATTTCTAGAGCCACAGGAATTGCTCCGAAGGCTGTCCGACTTGTAAGTACTTGTATAGCTCAAGTCTTTGGAGACCATGAGATCCTTTTTTAGTGTGAGAACTAAGAACAATTTAGCACTTACTATGTAAGGATTTTTTAATAAAATACAATAGCAGTCATTAACATACAACTTCCTTCAGAAAAACATGCCGGCAACAGACATCTTTCATTGTACGTTTCTTGACTTAGTTTTAAGAAGCTATTTTTACACGAGTGCTTCATTTCTCATGAGAGAAGACCATAGACAGAATACTTTGATCATGCAGCACTGCACATCAGGGAGACAAGTAGCAAAATGAGACTGACTATCTGCATTTTTGTCTCAGCATCTCATAATCAAAGTTATATTTCCAATTTAAAAAGTACCTGGGGCTCACTAAATGCACATGACCATGGTTAAGTATGGACATGTTTATAATTACGTGGAACTCTGAGTCCAAAGCCTGATTCCAATGTGTCCTTAGCAGAAAAACAGGGATTCAGTCAAGTACTAGAGGAAAAACCTTGCGAGGGAGGGAGGGACAGAAGGAAGAAACCTCTATTTCTTGTCAGCTACCAGCACTGGCACTCAAACAACAGTAAGTGATTTCAAACAGAATATTTCTGTGGAAACTTGACATTTTACTTCAAGCTTTTTTAAAGGCCAGATGCCCTCACCACTTTCTGGTGAAGAAAATCCAAGAACTTTAACTCTTGGCAGAGTCTGCACTTGAGGCAAAACAAATTCAGATTTCTTGCTGCTTTTTAATGGAAAATACTTTCCCTCATGCATTCCCTGAAGTAATTTACAGAGTCTCATCTGTTTTTCTCCATTCTGTTAAAACCAGAGTAGTCCTGAAAGATTCTAAATTCTTACCAATGCAGAGTTCTGGGTCAATGAAGTCTGGGACCCATCTGGAAATAAGCAACCTAAATCCAGACCAATGTCCCCCCCTACAAAACTTCAAAATAACAGGTTTTCCTGTTACATTAGGGTGAATTTCAGACAGCTCTGGCTAAAGTACAAAAAGGGAAGAGAAAACAAGTGTGTCTAATTAAAAAAAAAAAAAAGAAGAAAAAAGGAACATGGAGACAGGGGGGCTCGAAATTGGAATGTAAAGGAGAAAACTGATAGGAAAAAGAGAGAGACAGCACCCCAAATCTGGCCGGTGTTGGCATGCTGGAGGAGCCTCTTGGCACCGTTTCTCAGCTGAAATCCAGTCCTTTTTGCTGACCTTAAAATTGAACTGAATGAAATACGAGCCCCTCTATTCCAACAGGACTACCTAAAGGCACTGATGCAGGTTTAGGTTTGGCTTTATGGAGATTTAAAGGACTCAAATAGAAGATTAAAAATAAAAGAGATTGATTTTAAAATATATCTAGTATTGTGAAAGAGCTTTGGTACCTCAATGATCTTTTACTGCCTTCTATCAGAGAACACACGCAGGGCATTTTCAATTACTTTAATTACGTGTCAGGGTTATTGATGCACTGAACCCTGCCAGACATTCCACAACATTATCTTTAATCGCTAGCGTTTTCTTATCTCTGTTCCATGTAAAACTTTTTTCAGTTATTTTACTGGATAAAAAGAGAATGAAATACTGCTTTTAGATGGAATTTAAGAAGATAAAAAGCCCAATTTTCTCACTCATCATAATAAAATAGTTATCACACTGGCATTATTTACCTTTGTAAAACTTTAAAAATCATCCTGGCATAACACCAGGACTAAAGTTCCTGCAGTTTCTTTAATACCTTACAAGAGTCCTTCAATCCCAGAAATATATGTGCCAAAGAAAACACCAGTAACAGTACCTCTCCTACCAATCCAGACTATCCTCAGCTGCAATGGAGACAAAAAAACTGAACTGGTTTTATAAGTTTCCTTAGCCTCGTCCTCTCTGCGAACCATCAAAACAAAAAAAGAGGTCCTGAAACGAGGCTATCAGTGTAAATCAGCATAGGTTCACTGAAGTCACATTTTGGTCATTGAAATTCATATATATGATTACCAGAGGGTGAAATGCTGCTCTTGGAAAGATTTCCGGGCTGCTGTAATGGCATCTGAAGTATATGTGCCTCACAGCACTTACATACTGTGATGTTAGATAGCAACAAAATGACTTCCTCGGCAAGAAACTGGAGAGACCAGACTGGAGTCCTGGATGGAAATGGTCCTGCCTATCTCCCTTCAAACTCACACAAAGGAAGAATTTGATAGAGCAGAACAAGCAAACTGAGGGAGCTGCACTTTTTAACATAGGGATCAATACACTCTTGCTAGCTAGCAATAGGAATCAAAACTGCATCTACTGAAATAGCAGAGGGAGAGCAGGTGATGTTTGCACTGCATTTCTGTCTGGAAAACTCAGTCAGGAGATGGCAATGCCCGTTATACGGCAGATGGCCCGTGGGACTTTGTCCTCTCCTCCCTCAAGTATATTGTTTAGATTAGACAAGAAAAGTAAGACAGAAAGCAGGATGGATTTTTGGTAGCAGTTGATAATACAGTAACCTGATGTCTCCTTTTTGATAAGTGGCAGAATTGCAGGAATTGCATATTTTACTACAGGATCAGATTTAAGCCTATTATTACAGAGGACAGTCAGCGTACGACCACCCTATATTTGCTATATCCAACAAGCCCTGGTCCAGTAAGTGGTTTTACAGTTCTTATTGTACAATTCCACAGGTAAAGCCTATTTAGGATTTCATGTAGAGGTCTATATAGGATCTCTGCCAAGAACTCAAATTACTTCTCCATCCTTCTGAGTCCAGGCTCCTTCCAGGATCTGACCAGGAGGCAATGACCCCTTGAGGGAAGCAGAACCTACCCTGAGCATAGAGGACTTCTCCAATTTCTGCTCTTCTCATCAGTTGCAAAGTCTGCTCTCTCTAGAACTATATTATAGTATATTATTTAATATACTTACTTTTTACTGAGGAAACACCAAGCATCCAAATAATACAGCAATCAGACACACTGTTGCACAAAAATTCCCAAACAGTGAGACCTACCCCTCCAATAGCCAGGATCCAAAATTCAATCTCATTACGTAGTCCTAAAGCACTCTGCAATATTTGTGCTATGATGGCCACAAAGCATATTTCTGCTCCAAAATAGATTTTATCTTGCATCATGCTCATTAGCTATTCCAGTTTACAAGGGACAAAATCAACAAAATGTCTATGGCTTCCTGCATGGATCAGCTGAACTGCAGGTCCCTTGTTTTCATCAGCCTGTAAGCATCAGCAACTCACAGCCCACCAAAAAACTCCTGCAGTTGTCCCCCGCTAGTTTCCAGATACAATTTTTATGATCGCTTATGTTCAGCAGTATGCTGCGTTCCTAGGCATACATATGTGGTTTTTTCCCCTTTTTCCAGGCTGTCTATCTTGTTCCCAGTCTGATGAACACCCTTGCCCAGCCAGAGAGGAAAAGCTGGGAAAACGTCACAGTGCTGATGACCGAAGAGCTACACTATACCCAGAGAGAAATGCTGCAGCCAGCTAGCCACAGGGTCTGCAAGCGAGGATTCCTGGCCGAGATGAAACTTTGTCTCCCTTCACTTATATTTTCCCACCTGCAGCGATACTAAAAACAAACAGAAACAAAACAAAACCACCAACACCCCCCTCCCCCAAAAAAACCCCAAACCAAACTATACCTTAGAGTTGTGCAGCACAGCATTGCACAGTTTATGAGTTCAGTTGAAGTTATGGCAATGGCATTTTAATACGCTGCATCATTTCTCAGATGCTGAATGTGACAAAAGAAGAAGAAAGCAAATAAACAGAACACAAATAAAACATTGCTGTTGACCTCCTTGGTGCTCTGGATTTGAATGACCTCTAACACTCATATCCCAGCACTTCTGCTTCGCACACAAATAAATAAACAAACAAATCAGAGAACAAGAATGAACTGCCAAACCTAAAGAGTGCTGCAGACAGTATCAGTGGGAATTTCTCTCATCAACATGTATTTTTGTTAACAAACAAGTTTTTATTTCTTTTAATGACTTTTTAAGAATGATCAGTGAGGACATTACCACCACCTTGAAGTCATTCCAGTTACCTAACTTGCTAGTGATTTTACAGGATTTTATAAATATCTCATGTATCCTTAAACAGAATAAGCTTTTGAACACAAGATCTTTGATGAAGGTCTGCTTTCTGCTGGCAATATTAACTTGCACAATTCTGAATAACAGCAGCATACAGGCATTTGACATCCACAATTAAAGAAAAAGGTTATTACAAACACAGTTTGGTCATCAGTTTGATACAGATATGCCAGTGTGCAAGGTAGCCAGCAGAAACTGATATGCCACTGCCCAACTCAGAGACAGGTACACAGGCTTTCCCCTCCCTCTTCCATTTCACTTACTGTGAAAGCCATGTCCTGCACTTCCCCAGATGTGCCTATGTTGCCTGAAAACAGAAGACTAAGCTAAGAGTATATTTTTATACTAGTTCAGGACAAGAAACTAGGGAGCTGCTGAAATTTGCAGAGCTGTTTAGGACTGGAATTCCAACTTTCTAGGTGTTTTTCCTAGACTGGCTGCAGAATCCTCATTGTGCGGACTTGTTTATATACCAGGGAAGTATAAGAGAGGAAACGAAGAAAAAAAGCTGTCAAGAAGCAGCATCCTGGAGGGGAGGACACAGGATTTATCCTGTTAACTCTCCCAAACACATCACTCAAGCAGCTCACTGCCACTCTCCACAGCAGAGCACAGCGCAGGGAAAGAGGAGCCCTCGGGATCTTCCACAATCCTCATCAATGTTTCCGCTCAACAGCAAATCATTATAATTTCCACTTCTCCTAGCAGCGGCATCCTCACTTCATTTATATAACAGTAATTCCCACCCACACATAATCAATTGCCAAAATATAGAAGGACTGTGTGATGCAGCTGCAAACAAGGTGGAACAGGAGCAGAAATAAGGAGCCAGTGCCATGAACAGAAACTCAAGTCCAGGTGTCATTTAGCACATGTCCACAAAAAAAAGACCCCAGTGCTAGACATCTAGTTAATACTCTGCAGACTGCATTTTGATTTGGGAATGTCATACACAGACTGCATTTGCCAAAACATCTTGTAGATAGGTTAAATCCTGTGAATTTTATAAAAAAGATCAGAGAAAGTGTGCTGTACAGAAGGGAATTCAAGTCTAACTTGGCAGGACCACAGTTCCATATCCCCTAGTTTGCATGAAAACTGAACGCCAAAAAGAAAAAAAAAAAAGTAGTTGTGTGTATTTGTCTACGTGGTTTTCTTTCCTCACAAAACCACCTAAGCCAGTATGTTTATAGTAACATATTGGTGTAATAAAAAAATAATGATTTTTTAACGACTTGTGTTTTCAGAAGCTTTTGGTCATTGTTTCCACAGTTATCAAACATCACTACAGTAATCTGAATTCTCCTGGGAGCTATCAACACTTAACTGCAGCTGTAGTTTGCTTTTCAGAATGTTTGAGCTGGCAAGGGAAGGACCTCTTGATCACATCCATTTTCTAATTGATGAAAAGTGATAAGCAGCTGTAGGAGGGAGGGGAAGGAAAAAAAGAAAACAAAAAACAAACACCAAACCCCAAAAAAACCCTTGAACTAGAGAACATGTACATTCGCTTGGGAGCTGAGGAACTGCATTAGGAAAGAAAGCAACAACAAAACCCAGGTAATGAAAAATTAGCAAGGGAAATAATTATGTCAATAAATAAGTAATGAACAACTGATTGACACCACAGTAAAGGTTCACCAGAGAGATGCAACATAAGAATCCTGCCTCTAAAGCAAACAAACATCAGCACTGTGTGATATAAAGCGTGCGTAAAATCATTCACAAGAGAGTATTAACCACGTAAAAAATGCTAGTTTGCAAAATGAAGCTTTGCACATATTTATCTTATTTCTAATCAAGTGTAATACTTAACTGCAGACTTAAAAATAGTAATATATTTCAGGCTTTCAATTCCACAGGTGAAAACAATTATTGAGTACAAATCTCCCTCCCCTTTATGGTTACAATATGTTCAAATAACACTCAAACTTACTATCTTCAACATGAAATTGGAAATCAGTATGTAATGAGCCAGGGCAAAGGCTCAACTCCCTCAGCACCCCATTTCTGACACTGACCGAGAGCAAACGCCCAGGAAAGACAGCAAGACTCTCCCAGCTATATGAAATTTTACAGAGTTTGGATTATTAACTGAAACCAGATTTTGCCACAACAGGAAACAAAACCCATAAAGACACCAGAAGGGGACAATTCATATTATCTGTCCGTATTCTTTCATGTTTGCTGACAGCTGATGCTAAACTCGGAAAGAATGGGAAAAAAAAACACCTTGTTTTTTATTGTTTTCAGGGCGTATCGAGGAGATATGCTTATTCCTGCAGCAAACAAAAAACAGGTTTCTGAGCTTCTCCTCATGATTTTCTGGAAGCCGTAATTTCTCTCCTTCTCTTTCTCCCAGGTGGTAGAGGGTGGAAGCCAAGGCAGGTCTGGCTCAAGACACCAACAAGGCAGGTACTCGCCTGGGAGAAGAATCTGCTTGAAGCAGCAAAGACATTTCTGTCCTGCTACCACTTTTGCCGACACGAGAGCGCTGAAAATCAGAACTCTAAGAACCGTTTGGGTCAGGCCCTGACACTTGCGGCACCTGCAAACACACGCCAGCCCTCCCCTTACCCTCCCCAGCATGCCTGCCTTTCCCCTCCCCTCCTCAGCCCTCTCTTTCTTGCAGCAGGATGCAACAAAAACCCATCACTGCCAATACTGCAGCTGTACGCTCTCGGCAGGGCTGCTGCCCATTTCATTGTTTGCTGCAAGAAGCTGCCGTCTTCAGCTCTCCTTCACCTTCCCAGTGGTTGTACAAAGCATTTCACACGCTGCCTTCTTGCAATGCAGCTGTTTTCCTCCCCTCTTTCCTACTGAAGCTGCAATTCCCGCCCCGGCCCCATATCTCAGTCGCATGCGGCACTCCTGGTCAGCTGCCCGTGGAATTGTATTTGCTGCCTTCTGCGCGTGGACGCATTTTCTCTGCTGATGCCTGACGCACAACCAGGATAATCAGCAGCGGCTGCTGACGACAGAGGACTTACTGATGAGCTCTGGCCTCAGTATTTTTAGACACTACATAAAGACTTTGAATCTGAACTGGAATATCAGAGGATCAGGCCAGACTCTATGAGTCACACAAAATCCGTAGAGCTAATAAAGATCTCAGACTCATTTTTAGAGGCCAGTTTGATGAATATAAGTAGAAAATAACAAACAACTTTTTCTCTTTATGAAAGAAACTTAATGATACCACACTCAGCTCTTGGAAAACCTGAAATAATCCCCCCCCCCCAAATTTGGGGGGTTAAGTTGTCTTTGTGAAAAAGCTGAGAACCATACAAAAATTTAGCGCCTAGGCCACAGGATCACTAAAAGCAAAGGAAACCAAAGCATATCAACAATATCTGACATAATTTGGTTGTGAATTCATATCACATGGGTTTGTTTCATTATGAAGCATCAGATCATGTGAGGAAACTTGCCACGACCCAAAACTATCTTAGAGAACTCTAAAGTTGATTTGCAAAAGAAAAGCTCTCAGTGTATTTGGTTTGGTGAGGCTGTTTTAGGAAAGAACAGAAATATGCTATCCTGGTCAGTAACACAATGAAACCCGGTTCATTGGGATTGAAAGCGATTGCTTAGAGCTTTAGGTTTCAATAAGTATGAGCACAAATGTGTCTTTGTTGCATCAGCTTAATCTTTACCCTGAGTATGGTTATTTTCACCCACTTGCGCAAATATAAATACTTAGAAAAGATGTAGAGCACATGTCTAAGTGCAGTGTAGCTTGACTCACCCTTGTCAGAGAGGCCCATATGCCCTGGCTAGGAGACTGTTAGAGCTGGGTGCGGGCCGGTGAGTGCTGGTTCTGGTTTTTGCATCACTGTCTATGCTCCCTGTACTAAAGTGCTGTTTGCTCCCTTTGCATTAACACCTGATGGGATGGCACTGTCATTAGTGTGGTTTATAGTGGCAGTAATCCAGGAATCTTCAACAGAAGAAATGAAAGTCCCATAATTTACCTTCTTCTAACAACAGCAGCAGCAACATATCTGAATTAAGAACTCCTTTAAAAAATCTATCCCTCCAATTTTGGTGTCTATATTTTTTCATAAAGGATTAAAGGGTTTTTTTTCCTCTTTTCACATCATCCTCATACAGTTCTCTTTGTCTCACTATTTGAACAAGGACTAGTAATAATTACTAGTAGCTCGGAATTACAAATAGTCACTTTACAGACAGACATTTCGCAGAACGGTAGGACAATATTTCTGGGTAACTTATTTTTCAAATAAGAAGATAAGAAATAATCTTCTTTATTATACTTAGAGGACACTTTTTAAAACATTCGTCTCCAGATATTCATATTTCATTTCCAACTAGTGTACCTAATTCTAGGCGTTTAAGTCAGAAAACTATGTTTTTAAACCTACTCTTCCTTATGATCATGCATAGTTTCCGGTTTATTGGTTGGCACAAAGCTCTTCTACCAGATACCATCTGTAGATATTCAACCCCCTCAATTACTTCATTTTGCCTGGTCATCAGCTTCACTTTTACATCATTTGGTAACCTAGGTGCACTTGATGCAGCTGTGCTTAAGTCCTTTATCATGTACTGGATATCCTCCAGTGGTCTTATGCCCTTTTTATTTCTTCTGGTTTGATTAGGTGTCTATTGCAACTGAATATTTTACCCTGAGGAGTTTCAATTATTTATGAACATAGAATATTTGCTGGTTTTCACAGTGTATGGTTTCCATTCACCATCTAAATGACTTTGTACATGAACAGAATAATCTGTATTTAATTTTCCAAGTGCTTTAGTAGATCTGTTTAGAGTTCCCAGTTCACCTAATTTCCTTCCTCAATCATCAACTTTAATTGAGTTTTATGTCTTTTATGAAAGAAACTGAACTAAGTAAGGTGGCTTGAATTTTAACCTCCTCCTAAGTCCCTGCTTTACTAAACTGAGTTCTCTCATTAAAAAAATAAAAATAAAATCTTGGATTAAAAAACAAATGGACCTACTCTCTAATGACTCCTAACATATCTGTATTCTCTCATCTGATAAACCAACAGCTTGTAGGTTCCTCAGCTACATTGTGGGTATGGTGCGCTCATCAAAACTGTGGAGCTATTTCAAAGCTAGATTTCAAACTACTTACTTTCACTGACATGCAGCTGTTCACATCAATACTGAAAATGATTTTAGCAGGACCATTCACAAGAGCTGCTGCTCATAAATTTAAGAAAAGAGTTCATAATAACTTGTGATCCACTGATCTTTCTCTTGAAATGCCGCCAAAATTTCACTAACATGAATGATGATATGCAGTTACAGCCTCGGTTTCAAAATAGGTAAGTAAAATGGTTCCAAGAACCAGTATCTATTTTAGACTATTTTACACTGGCTGAATGAATTAAAACAAGGAACATAACTTTCTTCCTCTGCCTAAACAACACAATTTGCATACAGGTATGAAGCAGAAAAAAAAATAAAGAAAGGTGATATCACCCAAATTAGAAGTAGAAAAATTCCACTTATATGCACTTATTCTTAGCATCACTACTCATGTCAATACAAGTTAAAGAGTTTAAACCATACCTTCTCCAGCAACAAGAAGCCCTTGTTTTCCAGCCACCTGAGTTGCACCCCAGCAAGTCATTCTCCTCCTTGTTTTCACTTATTCTAGCACAACTAACACCTGTGCAACAGGTTCATCATCTTGAGAGCACAACCAGCTGAGGAGGAAACTGGTGACCACGCACAGCTGACCAGCCGGTCCACAGCCAGCCAGGAATATGTATGTACAGGGTATAAAAGCCAACACATTTTTGCATACAAAGATAAGCAACACACCAAACCTGGCAGGTGACAAACCCAAGCCCACTAAGTCACACCGATGTTGACTGTGCTTAGTCTAACATACTCAGCAATTCACAAATGTCTGAAGGAACAAAGAGTTTTCTATTATTCAGGCAAACGAACATCCAGAAAAACATTTGTCAGTCCATTAGGCTAACGAACTGGACTGAATCACCCAAGTCTTTGTCCAACCTCCATTGGGATTTTTTGGGATGACATCATGGGGAGTATTGCTGGGATCCTACTATGTAACACCTAGAAATTATTTTGGACAGTTTGTTCTCTTTCAGCACATGACCTGACTTTAAAGCAGAAGTGAGATCAAAAAGGACTAAAAGGAAATTTAGACCCTCCTTCCTTTCCCTTCAACAGCATTGTCATAAAGGTACAACTCATTCTGAAAGCTAAGTACCTAACACCAAATGTAATCGCCAGCTTTTACCTGAGTAAACCCAAAACCTAATTAAAACCCCACAGACGTAAACCATAATCTCTGTTTACCAATGCCCAAAATAGCAATGCTTGCTGATTCTATGGGTTTTTTTTCCATTAATCACCACAGCCACCATAAACTGTATGGACAGTCTCATATCCAAATCCACTCTTACCCTGCAGAAGCTTGACATTTGAATTTCATTTCCTGTACTTTTCTGTAGGAAATAGGAAAAATAATTACAGGTATCACTGCTATGCACATGAACAGTCATGATCAGATGATCAGATAAGAAATGCGTAATTCATCCGGGTAAGCACAGGACCTCTCGGAGGCAGATGTAAATGAGAACGACAGAAAGACCTAGTGCATGTGAAATGGTAACACAGATGCATTAGAAAAAAGTCACCTCAGCTTACGTTAGGTTTGAGATAAACTGGTTAGCTATTTTAAGTATTTTCCCTATTTAATAGGTAATGCTTCTTTTCATTCTCTTGGTTCTACAAAACTTTACTGGCTTTTGAAAAGACAAAGTTAAATATGTATAACCCCGATCAAGCACAGGAGACTGGCACCTGATCCGCCCTTAAATATGGACATTACTAAAGACGTAAGAGCTGTGTTGGAGAAAACATCAAATTTACCTCCTGAACACCCCAAGGGTCAGTACTGTCGAGATGCAGGGGCAGGAGATTCAAATCTAAATGGAAGCAACATACTCTGAAGCAGAGGAGAGTCCTTCCTGTGAAGTAGTGCTGAATACATCTGTCCTGCGTAGGGCCCAAGCCTGTGATTGTGAAGGCTATCTAAGCATCTACCAAGTCATTAGTTGGACATTTCTGTCTTTTACAGTGTAACTCATTTAGAGTATCTGTTTTTCCTTTCACACTCTTATCTTTGTCCTCATAAACATTTGTACATTTCGTATTTGGTAAGTAAACGTTATTTCCTTTTACCATAACTGGGCTGCAATATAGGGTGGCTTTTCAGAGCCCTGATCTACGCCAAAGCACTGGAAATTGCAAATGTGACGGCTGTTTTACCCAGCACTATGGACCAGGCCCTTCCTCAGGGACAGACCACACCAAGAACCAGGAAGCCTGAGAGAAGCTGGTGTCTTTGGTGTCAAACAAGAGCTGGGGAAGATCTCCGGTACGTGCCATGTCAGCAGGTGAAACACCCGTGATGATACCCAACAATTTTCATAACAAACGCCTTCGCTAATCTAATGCATTCCATAAATAGAAACTGACCACAAGAGAAAACACTTCAGGGAGAAGGAGGCATTCAGATTGAGTTCATATTAACAGAAGTAGCCATATAACATTCAGCAAGTGGCGGTTCAAGCTGTTGTGACCTTAAATAGTCTCATGCCTCCATCATCTGTCTGCATGATTCCCTACAGACTGGGAGACCTCATCACTTGTGTAGAACTGAAGGTATCAGAGCAAGCGAACATCTAGTAAGCCACAAAGGTAAAAATATTCACTAATAAAAACCCACAGATGGAATCCAATTAATGAAGCCTGTCTCCCATTTTATATCGTGAAATATCTAAAAAGACTAAGACAAATATACTCACAGCAAAAAATATATGTAGTGTTTTTATCTTTTTTGTGTATTGATGACATAAAAACAAATTCAACCTTTATTTAATTACTTGCAACAATTGGCACATTCTTTATAACAAATAAGTATGCTTTGGAAAAAATCCTAAATTTATCACTTTGATCCTCAAGCTGCTAACACTTAGGGTGTACTCAACTAATAAGTGCTTGCAAAACTGAGAGACGTGTTGTTTATATAAATCTCATTAAATTGCTTCTGTTCTCCAGACGGATGGCTTAAGTCACTACAGTACAAATCTCAAAGAGTATAACCGTGTGCAGAATCTGCTACCTTACAGATTAACTATGAATCCCTTAAAGGCAAACTAATACTGTTGAAATACATTTTTAAAGCACAAGCAGAATACTTGCAGGAGATGTTACTGCCTGGTCCACACTAGTTTACAGCAATGGTGGGAAACTCTTGTGTCATGATGCACGGGATAAGTAGTCTGCATGTTACCAAGCAAATATTCAAAGCAACAGACTTATAATTTATACATATAATCTCTACTAAAAAGTCGTTACACTAATTAAGCTTTACTTTATCCAAATAGTGGCATCGTTTGACAAAGTAGGGGAGTGGAAGCAGAAGGAAGGAAATTTAATCACTCCAGTTCTGGTCCTTTTTCTTTCATTTAAGCAGGAAAAAAATAAACTAATAATGAGGTGGTGTTTCTGAAAGAAGTGAGGCATGAAACGTCCCACTGTTACACAAACTGCTCATTCTCCTGTTATTTGCCCAGCTAGCTGGATACAGAGAACACTCTGCGGAGAGAAAACAGTTGATAAAACTGTCAGCTAATACCCACGTTCAGTCCTGCGAGAGGTGGGAACAGCACTTTGACAAACAACATCTCCCACTTCCCAGACCCATGAAATAGTTTGGAGCCAAGGGTCATGGGAGAGAAGCTTAGTAAGACAGACTAAATTTTAGCTGGTATTCTATTTTCTGTTAGCATTTGTCAAGTATGCATGAATGCATTATTCGGTATCAACAGACAATTAACTAGTTGTGGTCTGCTGTAATATAAGCTTCAGTTTAGCATGTAATTAGACTGACATTGCAACACCAATCATTTGCTCTGGCAATCCTGACACAGATTAAAAAAAATTTTAAGTTCTGTGGAGATTGTACTGATCAGGCCCTACACACCCTCTTGTGCTGGCTATCCTTGTACAATCGGCAAACAGACAGCAATTGAGAACTGATAAATCACGTAATTCTTTTTTAGATGTGTCCGGTTGACAAAAGAAAATAACCATATACTGAATGACTGTAACTCCTCAGATGGCTCCAGGACATCTGGCTTCCTGAGGTTTCTGTCAAGACTGTCATTTTCAGTAGAACAGTGCTGTGAGCAAGTGACTTAAATACTGTATTAAATTAACTCTACATGCTGGAATAAAATTCCTAGCTCATATGTAGCACAAAGTTGTTTAAGCGTCTCAGTTCTATGTCCAGAAAAGCAAAAAAAAGGCCTTTCTGAAACAAAAACAATTGAAGGTTACAGAAATGATGTTATTATGCATGAAAAATGTGCTGCACTTAAAGAAGAGCAGTAGACTTTCCTGTCCTGAGACATCACCAGTTCAATCACCAGAAAGATCAAAAGCAGCTATTTGCTCAAAGTAATTGGCTTCTTCTATAAAATTTTCACACATCAGTGATTTTGCCATTCCTACACCTCCACTCCTGAAAACTCAGCAGTTGACCCGATGATCCATCAGGACAGCTGAAGAATGGATTATTGTTTGTATATAAAATATCTAATCATGGCCTAAAATATTCAGTGCACACAAAAGTGATTTTAAAATATTTAATTTGGTCAGCAGCAAACATCATCTCGGAATATAAATGGTGCCTACAGCTTTTTGTAATCTTCTAAGTACAGTATTGCTTTTGCTCAGAAATGAAGTGTTGCAGTAGTAGACTAAAGGATTTGTCATTCTCCAGTGTTTCATTTTTATGAACCTCAGAAAGGTTCCCAGCAGTCGAGCTTCTTATCAAGCAGCTGCAGAAATCTACAGCTTCGTTTTAAAACTCATGGTTGTCCTGTGCCTTAAAGTTTCTTGCAACAATCCAAGATTACCGTTCATTATAATAAGGGCCAGCATTCAACAAGAATAGCAACCTAAGTACATGGGGGTTTTAAATAATTACCTACAAAGCAAAGGACAACGTTCTTTGTATAGCTGGAGATAAAAAGTTTTGGTGAAGAAGAGTGGGGGGAGACTGTCAAACTGTGCGCTTATGCAATGTATACAGCTTTTTAAGTAAAAAGACACGCGACTAAAGGCATATTAACTATTGCAACAGCCAAAACCAGAATGGGGAAGAGATGAAAAATTAAACAAGGTGGATAAATACTTGCTACAATGCCACGGACCACTGAAAGACAGTATGCAGACTTTTTAATAGAATTCTCTATTCTCTCTATTCTCCATTTAAGAGAGGAAAAAGAAAGGGGGAAAAAGCAAGCATAATGGGGAAAAAAAAAACTTGTGAAAAGTTTACTTGCAAAGGGAATAGATGCAGTTATTCAGTGACAGATGTCCAGTCCACATACCTACTGCAGGACTGCTGTAACACCAGGTTAATATTAAATGAGACTTTCGGAATTTTATGCAATTTTGTAAGCCATTATCCCCAAAGGAAAACATATTTAATAATTCAAATATTAATTTCCCCACAATGTTCAAAAGGAAATCTCAAGCTGCAGGGGCCACATCTGAAAGCTGTTACTACTTCATCCTGACTAGAATTTTTGAGGCACTTAGCTGCCAGCCTTCGATATATGAAACAATTCTGATTTGGTAGATTTTTCTCAGTTTAGCAGAGATTATTTTAAAAAAAACCCAGCTCTCTCAGTCTACCATCAAAATTGCAGGTCAGGGTCATTCTGCTCTAGATTTCCTAGTCTCAGGTGCCTGGGTTTTGAATTACAGACTGTCCAACTCCTTATTATGCTGGCAGCCTCGCAACAACGCATAGAGCTCAGCTTCCATGAAATTCAGGTATGGGCCATTTGACGCGTATTATACAGAACGAGATAGCTCCCCTGAAGAAAGTGTCTGTGTAAAAACTTGTTACTCCTTCTAATCTTGCAATTATCCTTCAGTATCTCCTCTCTTCCCCTCTCTCAGAGCATCACAAGATTAAATACAAGTTTAAAAACACATCTGACAACTTTTCTGAGGCTTTTGTCATCTCTTGTGCATTGTTCAATAATTTTTCTCCCAGTTCAATAATTATTTTTCCACTTGCCAGTAGGATGCTTGACATTATTTACTCCTAAAGACTCCAGTCTTCCTTACTGCATGGAATTAGTCATTGCAGTATTGAATGTCTGCCTTTTTTCAGCAAAAACAACACACTCCTCTGCTTAATTATTTCCATTAGGTCTTTGATTTATATAAAAATAATTAAGAGTAGAAGCTGATACTGAAAAAAAACCCCAACATTCTCCATTCCAAGTCAAGGGGCATGCAAAATTTCCAGTATGGAAGTGCTCTTATGCCCAATTGCTGCCCAAGAAAAGACATTTCATAGAGTTATCTCTGATGCAGAGTACACTACTAAAGGGTAATGCCACTACAGTGCAAGTAGAGGGACAAGGTGTAATAAAACCCTGCAGCAGCCCTATGGCTGCAGGTGTGCAAACCATGCCAGATATTATCACTACGGAGGAAAGACAACAGACCTTTTAGCTCTTTTTTGTCTGCCACTAGATGCTCACAGATCTCACAGAATATCACATACTTTCATTTAGTTTTTAGACCTTGTGGATTTCACTCGTGCAGTTTTAGATTTCCAAGTTTAACAATTTTCTGAACCATTAACACAAAATTCAAGTGAGAGTGTTCAAAATAAACAGGACTGACAGAAATTACAAGCTCTGCTATCAGTTGTTCACTGTTGTCTTTTTTAAGGACCTCACGAGAATTAAGTCTTCCCTGATGCCCTATAATTAGCTCAGCCTGGTTCGGATGCAAGCAAATGCGAGAGAAACATCAGAGGAGCTACAAATTCACGATGTGGCAGCTCAACACTGAAAATTAGTCCCCTTACTCCAATGAGGGCAACGGTAACCACTTTAGAAAAGCCTTCATTCACTCACTCCAGGTTTTCACCTGTGCTCCTATCTCCAGGACAGTAGTAATCAGGTGAAGTACAGGCCCAGTGACATGAATAACCACCTCTTTTATAGTATTTTTCAGATTGGGAAAACAGTCAGGAAACCAGCAGTCCCAGTTTCACTGATCTGGACAGCCTGCCCAATATGGACTTGAAATATCTAAATGCTACTGGGCAGTTCATCTTAACATTCAGTAACCATGATATATGGTCACTTCTGCCATTTTTTGCCCCTTCAGTTTCTACTTTCAAAAAGGGCACATTTCTTCTTCTTCTAAATTTAAGATACTGAAAATGCATTTTTTAGAAGACACAAAAATGCAGAAATGCATTGTGTAAGAGATAGTCAAAGTTTTTATCTATGACAGCGAGTTGCCTAGGAAATGACAGCATGCATAAGAGACTCAGAGGGACTTATATCCTCACGCTTCTTGAAATACACTTACTGGTGTCAAAATTACAAATTAGTCAAGGTCAGGGAACACCTCTTCTAACTTCAGCTATAACTGCGGTAAGTACAAGCACGTAACAGAAGAATTAGCTGCTGTCTTGACACTTGTGACCTGCAGAAAATCTTGAGCATTATGCGCACTAGAGACCAAACAATTGAGAACAAAAACAGACATAAAAGAAAGAAATTTAATAAAGACAGAGTAAGGAACTGCACACTAAGGAAGATGAGAAAGTAGAGGTACAGCTGCAGCTTTATGCAGAAAACTTCCCTGAAAAGGAGTTTAAGCTGAGGAAACAGTTAAATTCTTAAACTGAGAAAATGTAATGCCATGGCTGTGGGTTCCTTTCTTACGGAAATGAAAAGTTCCTAAAAAACTTGGAACCAGACAGCAGCTCTGGGTTGTTTGCAACTTACATCATAAAACTGAGCTTATTAGTACTAAATGTCTTCTAGCAAAGGGCAAATGCAAAACTTTTCATTTCTCTCTTGCCTGTGTGATAGCGGTGCTTTTTCCTCTTAAAACTGGGACTTGATCAAAAGAAATTGTGCCTGCAGGAAACTGAGGAGTTGCACGGAGTGGATTTCAGGCAGGCATCCATTCTCATCATGGCAGGCTCAGCAGGGGCTGGGCTCCAGAACTGCAGCGTCAACACAAAAGGGCAATTAGATCATAAATTTAATTAAGAATCTCTGTATGCTTCTTATGTGTGCTACCTGATAGCACCTTACATGTTCCAAAGAGCAAAATGCAGTTTGCGACTCATAACAAGCACGAGTATCCTGCGAGGAAACCAGTAAGTTAACTCATAGATAAGTGTTTGGCAAACACAGATCATCTCTTTAGCTGGCTTCCTGCCAAGCTGCCCATTTCTTTTTCTCTCAATGGTCTGTGAATTCAACACATGAAGGAAAAATATAGTATAATAAGCATATCTTCTGGAAAAATCTCATGATGAAGGACTACTTGCATGTGCCGTAATAAGACAAACCCCTGATTTACACTGTGGTGTTATCACAAGCACATAACAGCGCAGCCTACCAATAAAAGCATTTCAATGGGAAGTTTATAATAAACAATTATACTTCATGTACAGTAACAACCACTCCCAACGGACACTGGCCAACAGCCCCTGGGCAAAGCACATACTGCCACAACTGAAGAGAAAGGAAAATTCAGAATAGCAATTTTTTTTATTTCTGCATTGCACATTCAGAGAAAGTTGCAAGGTTATTTTTGTGCTCATGATAAAGACAGTAAAATTTTCTTTTTTTTTTTTTCTGAGTTGGCATAGAAAGCAAAAATTAACCTACGGATTTCTAGGAAGTACCGAGAGAGTTGCTATGGTCTAAAATTCATTTCAGTAGTAAGAAGTGGTAATTCAAGAAAATTTCATTAATTATGATACTGATGCCAAACAGGTAAGACCCATATGTGGGCACAAGGTCCTACAGAATTTCACTTCAAAGAAACACAGAAATCCTGATGATGCGAGTGTAACTTCCTTTTCAGTTTTGCTACAGAGATAATTTCATTTTATTTCTTTTAAATTAGAAAATACGGAAAACAATCTGTGGAGCTTACTGTCATGGATGAGAGAACAGGTCTTACTGACCTGCCAAGCAGTAAACTACAAGGCAAAAATATCCCAATTAACAAGATTTGACTTTAATAAATAGCTTCCTCTGAGCACCAATTTCCCCATGAAATATCCCATAATAAAAAAAGAATAGCGAGAAACACAGTATTTTTGTTCTGACACAGTATAAAATTAACTCTCCAAGAGATTCCTCCATTGTTTGTAATTCTTTTCAGGATTCTTCTTTCACCATTCCACATAAACCGCAGCATATTTGTTCTCAGTGAAAAGTAAATCTCTTCATGTTTTAGCTGATCAATTGTGGCTCATTGTCAAGAGCAAAAAAGAGATGGGACACCAATATTGCAACTTCACTTTGAACACCTGTAGCTTCATATTAGTAGAAAGCTGACAGTTGTAATTAAGCAGGGAAACAGATAGCAACACCACTATATATCTGAGTGGCCTGGCTGTGATTAGTCATTAAGACATAAACATTTTAACGTGGTTTTGAATGTGTGCTATACTTAGGAGGGAGGGTGGCAGGTCACTGGGCTGCTCTGAGTTTTGCACGTGTGTTAGCAATGTAAAAAGCATTTGTAAACAGTGCTGAATTTTGCTCTTTGATTCATGAATTGGGAATGAAGTACATCTCCAGAGGAAATTATTTTCTTCAATACAGGAGGAAAACATCCCTGCCAATATTTAGGAAAGAAGTTTATTGAAAGCTGCTCAGTTTGCTGCTACAGCTTCTCCCTAGAGCCCTCCTTCCATCCTATGTGTTTGATTGCTCATAGCACTAGGGTGAATAAAAGCAATATTAGAACAGGTGTAACTGGTAGCATTCAACTTCAGAGCTCTTGGGGCGATACGAATCATACCCTGAATTTGCCTCATTCTTATGATGCCTGGCCAGATGTTGCCACCTTCTCACAAGAACAAAACACGGTGATTTCTACCTTAGGCTGGAAGAGAAGTCGTCAATAGTTTCACAGCACCCAATATAAGAAACCCAGAAAAAAGATTTTTAATGGTCAGGAATTAGAATGAAGATGGAAGGGCAAACTCCCCTGTAGAGTGGGCACAATCTCTGCATAAGGTCTGTTTCTTCTCAGCATCGCTTAATCCCCAGAAATGCACAGTGTGTATGCCAGGAAAAGGAAGCAAGTGCACAATTCCCTCTTTTCTTGTCGTGTCTTCTAGAAAGACACTCCTTTTCCTTCATTAAAAATTATATCCTTTGTACACAAAAAGGGAACATAACACATACTGCTCATTACTTATCTTTTTAACTTGAGAGCAGAATGCCATTAAAAATGCAGAAATTATTTCTCATTAAAATTAAGACAATGACTTTTATTTTAAAAGAGACTTATAAATATTATTTTAAAAAAGAGTAAATTTCTATGAAACCTCTGTGTGTCACAAGTGGAATACATTTCAGAAGTTAAAATTTTTCCACTTTGTCCTGCAATGGCATCAAATTTTCATAGACTGACAGAGGCTGTCAAAAATGAAAACTGTACAGAAATAGAAACAAATTCCTTTCTTCAACAAATATGACTGAGGCCATCCTAATCCTTTCAGATCTAGAAAGACTTTTTGAATGTCTAGTTCTAAATATATAGAAAGCCATAAGTAGTGTCAGTCTGCTGGAGGGGCTGCATGTCCCTGTGCTTCTTTTGGCAAAAGAGCACAGTCTCCACAGCCTGGAGAGAGGAAGAGTGCAGCTTAGGCTGCATCACTACTTGTGTTATCCAAAGATCTTGGCAAGGTCTTCAGTAAAGCAACAAATGAAGAACTAGCATTTCAATGTTATTAAAAAATCAGAGGAGAAGAGTACATAAAATGATTTCAACATGTCTTAATACATCATATCGATCTGCAAAATGCCATGCACTTCTTCGTACTTCACCCTTAAATCATTTTATTTAAAGCCCGTGTTCAATTTCTTTCCAAATTTATTTTCTCCCAGCTTTCACTTGTCTTGAACATAACTGATTATGCATCCAGCAGTTCCATTCACGCACCAGAAATAAAAAGCTTCTTTACATGGTAATGTAAGCTTGCTAGTCTTCAAGTCTTGCTTGACTTGAAAAACCTTGCAAAAGATGTCTCTTTTGTTCAGAAATGTTAACACAAACTTGAAATGCGCTTGTGTGTGTTTTCACACATCACTGAAGGATTTAGTTATCTACGGAGAGTGTATCCATAACCTCATTAACTTGATTCAGCTAAGGAAGAGCCTAGCATTCCCTCCCTCTTCATCTCTAGCAGTAGTGAGAAAGCTCTGAGCACAAAATCTGACGAAAATTTTTACATTGAGAACTCTGACATTGTTGTGGCGTATTTCAGCAATATTTAATGTTTTCCTCCTAAAATGCAAATTACTAGTCTGTGTCTGTGCTGACTACATACTTGAAAGTTTTCTCACATGGATAGAAAATAACTGTTCTCTTTCTTTCCTTTAACATAGAAACTCTTAGACTATGGTAAATAGAAAATGTTGCAAGACTGACCTGTATATTTTTGTATCACCAAGTCCCTTGCTTTTCTTGCATTTCATTTCTTATTTGAGGTATGAGCACAACAGTTCCCAACTTTGAGACCAAAAAGCTACTGCCAGCTCCAAAACTTTCTTCCAGAACATGAAGGTGACCACTTGGGACCAGCATGCTCCTACATGCTGCCCTGTGCCATAGCTCTGCAGACCATCTGCTGTGGCCTCGGGAGCAGACAAATGGTTTGGAAAAAGGCCAAGTCTCACTTTCTGCTGAGCCACCGCTGAACCTCCTTTGAGTACAGGATGTGTAGCAACTGTGTTTATTATTCTATACCAGCCAGGCAGTCTGAGCAGCAAGGTGTCAGATAAAGACAACACAAAACATTTCTCTCCCTATTTTCTGTCCCATAAGTCCTCCCAAGGGCCATGGGGTAACAGCTGCTCCATGCCAAAAAGGGATCATCCTGAAGAGGCTCTTTGGGCATATGAAACATTCCCAGCACTGTCACCTACCCAGCCAATTTCATATGGATGCTCTGAGGACTGCCAGATATCCCTCAAGGCACGTTAACCTCCCAGTCACAAGAGGAACCAATATACAGCATCTTAAAATCATATTGCCACCAATCAAGCGCCTAATTGCCAAAATTGAATTTATTTGGGTACTAAGTGGAAGGTATTAAAAAAAAATAAAATAAAAGGCCAGCTAACTATGTCAAACTCAGTAATATTGATTCTAGCTTGTTTTTACTTCCTTGCATTTCATAATCTATCCTGTCAACTCTGGTTTTCATTCATTTAAAAGACCTAGTATGATATTTTAATGACTGTGAAGCTGCTTGTTGCCTCTTGGAAGACAGGAAGCCTGCTCTGTAGGCTGCTGTACCTTAACCTCGCAAGCATTAGGGAGCAGGTGAGCATCAAGAGCCACAGACCAGAGGTCACTTTGAAGGTTTTTAACAGTGAGAATTACCATCAAAGCTGGATGCAAGTTTTGTGCAGCTGAAGAATGCTGGGAGAAAACAAGATTATGTGTGTAGCTATCCGGGTGAGCCCCAAAAGGTAATGACTTTGTACAGTCTATGGAAAAGAAAGATCTTAGTTCTTCTCATGAATATGACACGGGACTTTAAGAGTGAGGCATTTGTCACTTTGATATGTGCATGGTCTCCAGAGCTGTCTAGCTGACAAAACCACAGCCATTAAAATACATTCTAAATAAAAAGAGACACAACAGTACATTATTCTTAAGGCTGCCATGTGTCAGACAGATTTACAATAGAAATGCAATCCAGTCCCAGGCATACCTGTGACTCACCGTTAGCAAATCAGAACAATGGAGATCATGCTACTATATAAGAATTCAGCAATACATTGTATCATTTTTCATTCTCCTGCATGTATTGCATTATCAGAATTTCTTCTGAAGAATGTAATTTGGTTTCCCATTATAGATAATTGGAATGTGTTTTATCTCAATGCAATGACCAGTCAAATGAAACAGAGAAGGACGTGAAAAAGAAGAAATCAAAGCACTTAATAGGTTTTTCTTTCACTGGTCATGAACATACTCTGCATTGACTTTTTTCTACTTCGCTGTCTTTATATATGCAATTTGAAAATAGCTCAGGCAATGCTTACTCGTAGATTTATTGGGTACAGTATGCCCTAGAGTGACAGAAGGAAGAATGAAGGCAATTCATTAATAAAAATTAGAGAAAATAATATGAATGACAATGTCACCACACCATTCTATGCATCTCCAGAGAAACACGTCTCCCAGAAAAGAAATAAGCACGGTCAAATATTAAAATTATTCAAGCCATTACAGTGAGATTTCATCCGGCTTTATTTATCACAAAGCGCACCTCTTCCTTCCCCACAAGCCTCTTCCTTGCAGGATCTCATTTTATTGTTCTGTCTAATAAAATGCTTCAAGGATAAAGACATGCAGTTACTCACTGCCACAGATACAGGCCAAGGCACTAACCCCTTCAGTTTAACTGTGATTTGACATATGGTTCAGCATAAGGTGTCTTTACCTAATTTGTTATATCAAACCCATTCTGGAACATCTGCAGCGTCAGAAACTATCTTCTGGTCCTGTCTTTTATTGAAAAGTCATAGAATCACAGAATGGTTTAGGTTGGAAGGGACCTTGAAGATCATCCAGTTCCACCCCTCTGCCCTGGGCAGGGACACCTCCCACCAGCCCAGGTTGCTCCAAGCCCCGTTCAACCTGGCCTTGAACACCTCCAGGGATGGGGCAGCCACAGCTTCTCTGGGCAACCTGGGCCAGGGGCTCACCACCCTCACAGGAAAGAGTTTCTTCCTGATATCTAACTGAAATCTACCCTGATAAAGAGTCCCTCCCCAGCTTTCGTGCAGGCCCCCTTTAGGTACTGGAAGACTGCCATACACTGCACAATACTCTACCGCTTCTCGTCCTTATGTTTAGCAGTTGTTGATGAGTTTCTTCAGAAGAAAAAAGGCAACTTCATTGTGATTGAGGAGGAAATTTGGTAATGCTGAAACATTCTTCCTGTGACTGACTTGAGATTAGGTATATGAAAGGAGAACCACAGACATTCAAATTCTAGAAAATTTTACGTGTCAATTAGAAAGTCGGTATTAGGAGGTGACATCCATCATCACTCTAATTAGGCTACAAATAATGTAAAATACTTTTCCCCTTCTCTAAAACGTTATAGCTGCACAAGATCTCAAGTGAGCTTCTTCACAACTGTTCTTTCCAAAAACATTGGTAAAGCAAGATTTTCTTGTCAATAGCACTCATAATGACCTTCCTGCAACAGAATAAAACATGGGCAATTGCCAAAATTACTACCAACACATCCACGGGGTAGCAAGGAAGCACATAATGCTGTCAATGGAAAGTCAAGAGATAAAAACATGGTGCTAAAGAATCACTCTTACAAAATGTACAACTGAGGAAATACTGACATTTATAATTCACAGTTACTCGGTGTTTTCAATAACAAAGCACTCAATGAACCACTGTGTTGCATAAACACTGCATCGAAAACTAGAACCAACTCAAAGTCAGGTCTCGGAGATTTTGGCCAGGCCCAGGAGTAGAAAGTACAGAGAGTAACAACAGCTCCTCCAAATAGGGAGAACGGTTTATTAAAAGAAGGAATTTGTACAAGCTATTGTGATTAAAATCCCTGTTGTGGCTACCGGGTGTTTATAAAGCTATTAGAAACCAGATAAAGACGAAAAGCCAAGTAAGAGCCAGTAAACGGTGTTCTTTCAGACTCTCGCTACATCACCGTTAGTTGATACAGAATCTCTCAAGTTCGAAATCTCTGGATCAACTAATGATGAAACCTGAAAGAGAAGCTTATATTTTCTGAATCAGACTACAAATACCTTTTTCCTCACTCGCCCATTCAATGCTTTGATATTTTGCTATAGTTATGATGGCTTATCAACACAGGCAAGACAAGGTTTCTAGGTAAATAGTCATAGACCAAGTGATATAACTTGAAGGACACCATAGGCTTTTGGGCACAGAAGATCTTTGCAAACTAGGGATGGGAGCACTTGTATATTCTTCATGCCTTCTCTAACTCTGTAAAATATCTGCACTTCTATAGAATTCATAGAAGTCCAGTCTATATCCCAAGTCTTGCCTTCTGAGACTTAAGAAAAAGATTTGTACTCCCTTTCCATTATCAGTACAGCCCAGCCACCATTTCCAAATGTTCTGCACTGTAAATTTCTCGTCTCTAAACTTATCAAGTCTAATAACGGTTTTTCTCTTGGCCCAGGATCACTGCCATAAGGCCCAAGTGGGACAGGACATCTGATGATAAATTCTATAGATTTGTGTTGAGGAGTACTGGAAGAGAATCCACCTTCTACTCACAGTGGCACTCTGCATCCTGATCAGAAGAAATGCAGGTTTTGCCACCTTCCAATTAGGAAAACCAGAAATTTGCTGCCCGTGCAGAAAAATTTAGCTGAGGAATACCTAACTGTGCGTTACTATTTAAAAAGAGAAACTCTGTAAATCAGTAGCACTGTAAATCAGAAAGGTCTGGGGAGATTAACCAGAGACCCCTCTTTCACAGTACCTTGCCTACCTGTCTGTCGTCTTGCACCTTTTAAATGATAACGCAATTTTTTCTGTTATGAGATTATGGCAAATACACAGAAAAAAATTACACTAGATACTCCATGGTTAGAATAAAAGGAGCAGAAAAATAGTCAGTACAAAAAGACAGAGTTTAAAAGACAGCTTTCATTGACACTTTCTGCACATTTTTAAACTCAACTGAGAACAACTCAGTAGGATGTGGGGAGATTTTTTCATTGTGTGTGTCAAATGTCTTCAACAAGATCTCAAGTCTTGGCCTCTACACCATATGCCTCTACAACTAATAATTACTTTAAGAATCTGTTATTAATAAGCATTAGGTAGACTCACATTTTAAAAACTCCAAGATGCAATACAGGTAAGGGGTGAAGTTGGCCCACAAAGAAAAGAAATACTGAACAAGTTTGAGAAGAAAACTCTTACATACTTTTTAGTTCATTTATTACACTGCAAAACTTGGGAAAAGATGGATTAAGCTTAGATATTTGTACTGCTTATCCTAATATCAGCATTGGGGGATTTCTTTGGCAAGCTGCCGAAAATAGTTTGATAAAAAGAAGTAGGTGACCTAACTGTGCATTTTGTTGTTTTAACAAGAGCAGATATTTATATTTTATACCATTTACCACAGCTATTGTGAAATAAGACTTTGAAACAAGGTGAAATTGAAATAGCATTTCTGAGGAATCATAAATTGCAGATGAAACCTACAGTGTTAAATGGAGAGGGGAGCATTCAACATATTCTCGATGACAGCTGGGAATGTCAGAGAATAAAAGAAAAAAAATATTCAAAGCATACAGCTTTGCATATGGTATCTTTTTACCCTCATGATGGATCATACTGATTTTTTATATACTGAATCAAGATTCTGTGTGCAGTCTAGTTAGACAGCATGCTTTCCAGTAATGTAGTGATGTAGGTTACACAAACAGAACTCAAAGATAAATCAGATACAAATTAATGTCCTCAAATAATACTGCATGACTTTAAAAGGGGAAGAGGGTGTGTAAACATACATGTATTTATTTTCGTTTTTAGGAAAAAAATGGGCAAATATTGGGTGAGCAAATAATAAATAACATACTCTGACTTGTAAATGAGTATCAATGCCCCAGATTCTAAAAATATTTAACGGTGTCTACAGCAAATCTGTATATATATGTATTTATATAAATGGATAAAATTCTCACAATTTTTTCTACGTCAAATTCTGACAGAATATTCCTGTTTTGTTTCAAGATGTGGAGTTTTTAGAAGGTTATGGTTTTTCTTTTGGTTATATGCAAATATACACCAGTGTCAGGACAGGAGGCAGCATTAGCCCAGCACAGAACTAACAAATACTTTGTGTGCTGTGGCTGCTTTGACGGTCTTGGTGAGCTACATGTCGTGTTCACTCTTATTTCATAAACCCTTTTATAACTTCTGGAGAGAAATGGCATTGAATTACAACTCTGTGCAGAAGATATCACTGATGACAATGACAGATGAATAGTTTTGGTTGCCCGCTATAAGCATACTAAACATAACCAATTAAATATTCCAGGGCTGCTATCTATTTACAAACAAACAGGGAGATGGTTTTGAAATAACAGACAGTTAGCTATTGTTTTCCATTCTAAAAATCATTATGAAATGTGAAGGAGAGAAAGTGAAGGTTATGTTTTGTACTGCAGCTAACAAGAAAGAATAAGTGCTTTTATTACAAATGGAAAGGATTTAAAAACAAGTACTACAAGCAGTATAAAATACCATCCTCTAACAGATACAAAAACTATTTCTGTATGCTCCTAGCAAATCTTTTGGCTGTTATAAACAAACAAGGTTCCTGATGACTTTGAAAGAGTGGTTAACATCAGGCACAGCAGACAAACTTATTTTCTCCTCTCCCCAAAAGAAGGACATTTTCAAGGTACACAGGCCATTGTTCTACCACCGAATACTTAATAACAATGTACCTATCTACTAGAAAAACATCATCATAAACCTGGCTTGATTTTCAGTCCACATATAGTACTCTATTCATTATGCAAAACACAAAGGAATAATGTGAGCACCATCTCCAACTACACAAAATCATTTGATTCATATACAGGAGATTGTCAGGTTTTACACAAGGCGATACCAAGGTCGTATTGCAAGAATGCTTTTGTTTTGTCTTGGAGTATGAGAGAGAGGCATTCTTAGCTTAAGCAACTACGCCTGAACTTCTCTTTTCCCCCCAAGTCAGCTCAATTCCATGCAGAGCTATTTGTGCTCAAAAATAACTCTTTCATATTCTGGGAAGCTGTTTTCAAGATGTATTGTTTCACTGTTCGACCATACCGATGATATGTAGGAAGTTTAGCAGAGAAAATGGGAAACTGAGGCTGGAGGGAAGGTGGAAGAGGGGTGTTAGTATTTCAAACTGAATCTGCCATGATTCTTCACACCCATACTGCCGGCATACAGTAAAGTTGAGTTCACGCTTTCTCTTAGCAACATGAAATATTGTTGCCTCTGCCATTGCTTACCATATCCTTCAAGACCTTCTACTACAACTGTTCATGTAAATGCTCCTGAGCCTGGATTTTGTCAAAGTGATACAGGAAAAAGAAATCCACCCATGAGAACTGTTTATGCAAGCCCAGGTCAGTCTTGGGATGCGGAGCTGAGGGAGGGCTAACCTCTTTGATGAGTAGAGGCAGATGAGCAGCTGTGACCAGCAGTGTCCTCCTCACTCTGCTGCAGTCACGCTGTCCCTGGCTATCCCTCAGCCTTTTGCTGGCACCGCTTCGAAACCAGCTCTTTGCAGAAGGATGCAATGAGGGTCAATCATGTCATCACTCATACAAGCAGTACAATGCCAATGTCACATTCATACGGGCACAGAGTTTCTCTCTGTTTTCAAAAACCAAGATGCTGTGCCAAGATATTTAGAAACTTAAGCCTGTTAATTGGGATAAGTAAGGATATTTTTGCTCACTGGCCCAGTATTGACATTAATGGAGTTATGATCCTCTCTGTCATTGTAGGGGACTCAGCTTATGCTTACTGACTCTTCCTTCTGAAGCCTTTTGCCAGGTACTTTGAGAAGAGATTAGTTTAGTTTTCCCCATGTGCAGTTGCAAAATATTATTGGAATGCACTTCTGGAAGACTAAAGGATGAGTTATTGGTGATTTGTCATCAGCCTCTGCTTTCTGGAAGTCCAGTTCAAGGTGCTGTTTTGATTTGCAATATATATATCAAAGACAGGGCATTATTTTTGCCTCTAGAAACAAGAATTAAGCACTCTAACCCAGTGCAATATTTCCAGTAATCTAAAACTTCTGAGAAACAGGTGAGGTCTCTTCAGCTTGAGGTTAATCCACAAAACCTATCTGGGTTCCCAAGACAGCAAAATAATACCGCAGAGGTTATATAAAGATGTTGATTCTGCTCAACACAAAAACATAATAGTTATTAGTTCTGTTATCTACCAAAAAAAAAGTTACTTATTAGTTTTTAGATATTCTTAGTGTAATTGAATTACTAAGAGTGTAGTGCTGTAAATAAAAAAAAAATCATTTAAATAAAGACAATACAAAACATATTTTCCCTCAAAGGAAGCAGCAACAAGAAGAGCAACTGAATCTTTTCCAATAATCAGTTTGCATCACAACCAATAATAACAGCATCCTCTTACATTTCATCCCAAGTGTTAGCACAGCACATGTCTGGAGCTAGCTCTGGGGTACAGCACGCCTTGGAAGCAAGAAGAGTGCACAAGCTTAGGACAGGAACTGAACAACACAGTATCAAATGGAAATATTTAAGCAGACGAAATGGTTGGCATAAACCATTCAAATTAAGGGTAAAAAAAATATTCTACTGAGGCTGTTAGCACAGCCACTGCAGATATTATATTTGTGATATTTAATGATCACAAATGGCCCAGCCCTTTTATTACCTCCCACGCTTAATGTAAAAACAAAACCTCACTGCTTAGCATCACTAATGTAATTTGTTCACTACCATTCCTCTCTCCCCAAGTCACGTATATCTAAAATGTAAGACTGAATCTCTTTCAAAAAACACCCTGATCTTTTTCTGTTGAAGTTCAGATATTGACTGCATCTAATCTAATTGTGACATCTCACAAGGTAGTAATGCAGAACATGGGGAATACTTGCACTACAAACATCATTAAAAAGATGGCAATAGTCATAGTTATTAGATTGGTATTTATCTGAGCAAACAAAAAACTTGCTTACAACACATAAAGACATCCTTGCCTTCCATAATTTATTCCCAGGCTGGCATATAGCAGAGGACTCTGCTAAGACCTAGAAATGCTGGAATTAGAAAGACAGCCAATGTATCTTGAGATCACTTACATGAAAAAAACCACTAACATACCAAAAGGTATGAGTACAGACCTTTTGCTAGGAGGAAGCCACCTACTCAGCATATTTTAAAGTAATCAAAGTATAAGAAACGAATTGTTAGCTTGTCACCACTTTGATGCATTGGTCTGCCTTTTCTGTTAGCAAGGCTATGAGTATCACATGGTTCCCCAAATCCCCAAGAGCTTCCCACAACTATGGCCAAAACCAGCCCAAATTCTGCTGTTATAGAATACCCTGCGTTATAGGGATATTGTAATGGATTTTAGCATATTGTGGCAGGGACAGTTGCCTAGAGTATCTTGGCCATTTGTTCCTGGAGCATCCTCATTCTAGAAGCAGATGAACTTCTCTGTTTGCTTCTGACAAAACTACTGAAGTTTTGCTGCTGTGTCTCTTCCTACCAGCCATTCCAAAGTAATATTTTTTGTGAATGTTTAAGAACATTGTACTTAAATATTCACTGACATTGCCTTTGAAATGGGAGGTATTATTTACCCTGTCTAATTAACCCAGTGTATAATACACAGAGGAAATTAAATTTCCAGGGCTTTTTTATTGCCAGCTGTAAACATATAAATTCAAATTGTACCACTCTTTTGTAAATTTTAGTATGTCATACCAGACTGTTAAATGAGTTGGATTACAAACTGATTTCCAAGAGAATTATTCTGCTGTTTTAAAAATCACAGATCCCATCATGCAGCTGGTAAAGAACAAGCTCTTACACTCTTGTAGTTGTTCCACTGTTTCCAGGCGTTACCTGATGCCTTGTGTCTCCATTTCAACAGCCCAGGAATTACTCAGTTGTTCTCCCCTACAAAGCCTGGTATAGCACAGTACTGCTGTGATCACTGCTTAAGGGGGTAGCGTCAGACATTTAAGCCACCTTTTTTAGTGAGTGCACTTTTTGGCCCCAAGTATCCAACACTACTAGGAGAGTCATTCTATGGAATGAAACAGTACTGCATACGCTCTACAAAGTGCTGTATATGCAAAATAGTGTTTGTTTTAAAAAAAATGAAGGAAACTGCTTCAGCAGGTCATGGCAGGTCTCCTTGTGCTCCTTAGCATTCTTAGTAGTTCTGCTTTGAATTGCCCTCGTTTTCCTTTATACTTGGGGTTTGCTTTTGTGCAGCTGTTTACCCCAAAATTAATTTTGCTAAGAAGTTGTTTGTGCTTATGTGGGTACCTCCCCAAATTCTCACAGGCTCCTCAGCATCCCTATGTTTTACTTTCCTGCCTCGTGCACTCTCTTTTTTCCTAGATTTAGGTCTGTTAGAGACGTACTACCAAACCTCCCCATGCTGCACTAGTTGAGATCGATATTTGCCGTGCTGATGTCTCCAAGGAGGAGGACTCTCCATGCTGATTCCAACATACTACCCTGGCCGAGCTGGGACAGACTGGTCTGGCGTACTGGAATTGATAAGTTCACAGAGACACGAACCTTTCTTCCCAGTTAGGGATCAGACACGTATTTCCTTCCTGGCTCTAGTGTGCATCTTTAGCTTCCAGGGGTAATGCCAAACACCATGCCTTCAGAAAACCACCTCGCACTCATCTCATTTGCTGGATTTATGCTAATACAACCTCATGCATTCATTGGTTTATAAAATGAAGTTGATGTCAAGGCTTAGTTATGCTGTGCAGGCTTTTGTGGTGTCAGGAGCAATCATTGGTATATTCTCGGCCTTATGTGATGGCACACTTTTATAAGATTATCCTGCTCAGCAAATTTCCCTTACTCAACAAATGGCAAAGTACTGTGCTATACAAAATCAACTTAAATCAACACAATGGCTTCTAGGTAGACAGTAAATATAATACAAAAAAATATATAACTTGTATCCTTTTTGCCAACATTTTTGCCTGTTGATGAAATAAAAAAAATAAGCTAGAAAAAATCTGAATGAACAATCTGCCATAGAAAATGAAGCTGCACACTGGAAACAAAGATCAAATCCTTGATTTACATACACTGAAAGAATATTTTTCCAAGGCATTCAGGATACTGCACCATGAAAATCAAAAGACAGAGGATATTGATGGTAAAGAAGGTGATACGCTCATGAGCTAACACTGAACATTGGCATACAAATATCATGGAAGTCTAGGTATTTCTTGTTATACAATTCTCTGAATAATTATTGCGGAATTTTCTAGTAGAAAAGTACACACTCCTTAGGCTTCTCACAGCAAAACCAAGAATAATCCACCTATCTGTGGAGTGGTTGAGCAAGATACAGGACATCGGTCCTATTAAAATGTTAATTTATCAATTATGTATAAAACAGAAGGACAAATAGACATTTAAAATTTGATTACTGTTTTATCCACTCTGAGCAGAGCTGGCTGCAAAATCCCCTGCTATGCTTCAATTTAAAAGAAAATGGTTTAGAACTTAAAATAGATTTGCTATGGGTAGCCTACTGGATCTTAAATTCGAATGTAAATATATCTATTTAAAAATACGTGAACCAGCATGAAAGGTGGCTAATGCCTGAGTTTCATTAGTACTTCACTTCCAAAAGGTAAAGCTGTTACATCAATTCAGAAGCCTTCTGAGGCAAGGAGTGACAAGTATTGTTATTTTTGTAATGCCGCATTCATCAGCTGTTTACAAATGGGACATACTTCCAGAAACACACATTGCGGGAATGACTAATTTATCAACTTGTATTCAAAGCTGCTGGCCCAAGGCTATGGCTTAGCATTTAATTAAACAAGTATACAAAGTCATTAATTAGCTGATCACATCTCGCTGGACAGGCTTCCTGGGACAGCCCTCTTGATGCTTTCTGTCCTAGGGCCATGAGCTACCACTGCAATCAAAACCACAAGGCAAGTTTACGAGCTCAAAGCTGTTCGGTCATTTATCTGAGTTACCTTCAGAGAGTGGGTCTCTGCTGACTCCATGCTGTTTGGCAAGTTTCTCTGTGCAGGCGTCTGTGCCACACCCCAGGAGGCTGCCGCAGTAGCACAGAAATCTCTCCAGTTACCAAATCATTGTCATTGGATTTGCCTGACCTTCAGAAGGGATCCAGCCACTCCTGGATCACTCAGCTACCTAATTTGCTACTCTAAAACCAAGCTGATGGTTCCACACAGACCATAAAGACAGAAATGTTATCCAAAAATGGCCTAGCCAGAGGTTAACACTGAAATCCCTCACAACCGCCTCAGCAATATGAAGGAATTACCGTTTACCAGCACCTGATGGTCCTAAGTCATGGTGACACACACAGAGTGGGTGGTCTAACCCTCAGTGTCAAAGGACATCTCGTCCCTTTTTCTTAGGCTTCTTAACCTAGCTGCAAGGATTGACACATTTTCTGACGCTCTAACAGTCCCAAAGTAGAGCACTATCACTCTGCTTTCTTGCCAACATTGAAAGGAGTGGAAAACTCCAAATTCCAAATGTTTAGATTAGTTTAACTACATTTTTTATAGTCTCTTGTTATCCTCTGTATGTCACGTGCTTTTCACACATCATAAATTTACTCAATATTAACACTAATGAAATCTATTCTTGGTTTCATAATCTTTGACAGACAATCTTAGCATCATTCACTAAAATATATTCTCTAGATCTCCACATAAAGGGCCCCTGCTAATGAACATCTCTCCCTCCATGCTAACGGGGACCAGCACTACTATTCTGTCAACAGACTATTGGCTTTTCTGACTTTATTTGCCACACTGGTCATACAACCCAAAATCTCAGACCTGTAGCTTGACAGTCTAAGCCCCTCTGTCGATGTAGGTAACACCTCTTGTATTTCCTGCATTGCTTCAACAGAGAATAATGTACTGTTCAGAGGGATACATACATCTTCCTCAAATAAGATAAAAAATTCTAGCAATTTTCTTGTACTTACATACACCATCTATTGCTTTTCATATAACTAGTAATCTAATTGGAACATTCTGCCTCATTTATTACACTCAGGCTTTTGGCTCTTTGGTGGACAGCAAAGGTTTTGCAGGACAAAGGAAATCCTAAGACCTCCACCACTCTCCTAGTGGTGACAGATTGTTGAGTATCAGTTATAAATAATTAAGTAATAAATCAAGAATAAATCAACTTTGGAACAATCATTTCATTCATTGTACAAAAGAAACCCCAAACCCAAACCCCAAAAATATTAAAACATATATAGACAAATAAGTGAGTAGTGACTAGCAACATGAGCATCAGACTGTCATTTCTTAAACTGGACATAATACAAGATTATTTGAAAGTCAAGAAAAAACATATTTCAAAGCCATAACCGGAAGCCTAAGTAAGTTGAAACTCAATTTGTGCATGATGCTGAGTATTGAGTGTGATACTTCAAGCACTGAAAGGAACACAATTCTTTTCAGACTGGGTGGCTACTGTAAATTCAAACAACTAGTTAATCTAGCATTTATAACAACAACTAGCCAAGTAAATTCTTCTGCCTTAGCCTCATGTCTTTTAACACATTTAATGGGTTCTTGTCCTTTTGAGTCTCGATGATGTAGTTTCCCCACGTGATGAAATGGAGTAGGAGTCCCAAGAACAGAGTTTGGATTTGTGTCTTTAATACCCAAGGTATTCCAAAGCACTTCAGAAAATAATGAATTAGATGCCAGTGCTGCAGTGACCGTAGGTAACTATAAAAGTGATTACATGCCCAGCAGGAGTTCTCAGATACTATAACGGTATAAACAAATAGAACAAAACATTACTTTGTATTTCTGGCATTTGGGCTAGATGACATCTAGTCAGCATGTTGTATTTTTGACAAATCTCTCTCAATTGCACTGTATATAATGTTATTTCAGCTATTTTTTTCTCTCCCTATTTGCATTGTCCAGTCATGCACAAGCATTTATCCTCATGTGAGTGTTAGTTATCTTGGATGTCCCTCATTACCGTTCCCCAAGACACAAATCATCTTTATTATTACTCTAGTTTTCATCAGCTTCCATCCATTACTTCTGACTGGATCTGCCCCTGGAGTTTCCCTCAGTGCTTCACAGTATACGGTTTTCCATTTGCTTTCTAAATGACTTTGCCATCTGAAGGCACTTTACAAATCTAGTATCGATGCTACCTGTTCCCTCAGATTTGATCAATACTGTCTGGTGGGGTGCAGAGTGTGAACCTTTTCATTTCAAGCCTATTAACCAACATTCAGGATAGTCTACTCTTTTTATACAACGATTCTTAATACTTTCCAAGACACTGCTCTTCAGATTATCTTCTTTCCCTATGATTTTTTTGGAGTGTCTACTTTCTTCTACAGCTTTTTTTTTTTTTTTACATTTCCGCATTTCAGAATTAAATAGCATTTTTAAATTTCCCCTCTGTGCAAGCCTACATCACTCCTAACTAACAAAAGCCCATCAGTTTTTTCACTTTTAGTTATGCTAGCCTTTAGCTAATGTACACAACTAAAATTGATCCCGAAATCAGTATCTCAGAACTGCGTCGCCGTACTTTGCAAGAAGACCCCTCAGGGATGAAGTTAACGAAGCCCAAAGTCTGGCTGAGCCAAGAGCAGCACAGAGACATACAAATCCTGGCTAAGAATCTAGGCCAGAACCTACACGTACCCTCTAGGGTGCTAATATAATTATCTAGGGCTTCTATAGAAAGTAAGCATTTTGGCACATCGACCTTCTGCCAAATACTGGTGCTGGCAGAAAGGGATCGAAAGCCAGACAGGAAAACACACGCTCAGAGAGCACTGTCACTGACAAGCCATTTCCTTAGGAAACCAGGCTAAAAACTCTCTTTTGTTTCAGCTTTTTGAGTACAAAGGGTCACTGCATTCATCTGCGATCCTATTTCATAAATTGGGCAATGGCAACTTGTAGTTACCAGGATTTAAGCAAACCAGGATCGCATTTACATCAGAATAAGGCTGAAATTTGGTTTTAATTGATATAGGCTGGAACAGGACTGACCTCATAACTGATTTTTTCCAGTTTTAACCCTCATGCATAATCTCCCTTCCTCAGATAATCTTGAAGAAGACAGAGTTTCACAACAATCCACCCTCATAAACACTGGGCTATGAAGATGCCTCAGTGAAGCTAACAAAGCTCCATTGCACTGAATAAGAAGGTTTTTTCACTTTGGTCTTACTTTTTTTTTTTTAAATCAACTCCCTAATTTTTCTCTTCATTTTTATGGTTAAGGGTTACAGGCCTCTTTCAATGCCAGAGCAAATAGCTTTAACTGATGGTTTTCTCGAGCATTTACAGAGTGTAACATTGTTTACCTTTTATTCAAGCTTGCATTGTTTCCTGTAGTATTTGAACCACTCTTATAAGGATGAATTATCTCTTCTTCCAGTTGTCATGCATTATTTATTTTAATGTCATATGCGCTGTTCTATTTTCTGTTTTATCTTGGCCAAAGTAATTTTATTTACCCAATGGAAGATTGTGTCTTTGCATATGCCTCTTTTTTCATTTTGTACGAGATGACCACAGGTTCACTAATTCTGCACTGGCAGTTCTTTACCATTCCTTCTACATTTATTCTGCTGTGTTATATTCACACATGACCTTGCCAGCTCTGAATGTGATATTCTCCCAAGCAGCACCAAAATCCCAGGTCTGGGGCCGCACTCCCCAGCCAGCTGCGCGAAGGGCAAGAGCGGCACTTCACTAGGACCTAACATAATGACACCTGCGCCATAACTAGGAAGGTGCTGGGTAATATCAGGATTTAAGGGAATAATAATTACTAGAATAACAACAGCTACCATCAGCAGCCTTCTATAACACACTGCCTCAGGCTAAGGACTAAACAGCTGTTAGACGGAGGTATGCCAAAAGGAAAAGACCTTCATTGCTAGTTAGAGTTTTGTGGGAGATTATGGTGTATCCACATAACAGAACAAATTCGTAACACTAACCATCTTTTTGCAGAGCACCTACACACATAATAGAAGAGCTACTAAGAGCCCAGGTGAAGCACATTTTCATTACACTATGAGACCATTCTTGTAAAATCTCCACTTCCATAAAGAAGAGTTAAACTTTATTGTTCAAGGGTAAAGTAACTGACGGTCTAACATTTGCAACATTAGGATGCATTAGCTAGGTCTTTTACATGTTTCCTGATTTTATTAAGTTTTATTACCAGAGCGTGCTGAAGTTTGCAAACCGGTAATTTTGGTGATCTACAATAAGTAATGAAATGAGAAGAAAATCATGTTAAAACAACATTAAAAGGGAGAGTCATACTTAATTGCAGAGCAGAGGAAGTTGCAAGTAAAACTCCCATTAACGTTAAATACAGCAGATTAAAAATGTTTGCCGAAACAGACTCAGTGAGATTTCCTTGCATTAAGGAGGACCATAAGAGTTCAAGTTATTTTCTCCTCCTTACTTTCCTGGGCTTACCTGCTGCTGCTCACTTTTATCATTTTAATGCCATTAACAAACCCCCTATTTTAAATTTCACATGTGCCATGTATATAAACCTGTGCACACCACGAATTACAGTGGAAAGTTTATTAGCTGATAGAAGAGTATTTAGGAATGTGTGCTGTGCCAGATCATTAAGAAGTCTGCTTTATAAAGCTGACTGGTAACTAACTTTAGAAGCTGAACAGAAGTTCCTCAACTAAAGAAATCCTGAGGTGCACAGAACATTCACTGTTTTAAACTATATTATGTCCAGACAACAGGAAAATTAAGGTGATCTCTGGAAAGAATATTACTTAGGTGCTTCAGGCCTCTTAAGAAGTTAGAGGCTTTTTCTTTCAAATCTTTAACTCCTGGTGACTCTAATTATTGCAATGTTTGCAGCACACTAAACCACAGAAATGGCCAACCCTGCTCTCTAACCACCACAGTTTACCATTGGCATTTCCTTTTTCTTGTGATACCTACACTGTCATGCATATCCTTTCCATTTCCAACACTATAGCTAGAAGCTAAAATGTAGGGATGATATTTTTACAAGTCTGAATGACACCAGAGTCCCTCAAGTAGGCAATACTGAAATTTCATTAACCAGGAAAAGAGCCTAACGGTCACGGAATAAAAGGAGATAAAATCACCAAGCCTGGGGAAGGCCGGGGGGAAAGGGGCAGGGGGGAAGATGAAAGATACACTTTCAGGTGTAACGGACTGATATGGGGGCTGTTCTACTGTCTCACAGTAATTCATAGGTTCCTTAAGTAGAGACAAATGCAATTCAGCATTTGTCATAGCAATTTAGATGGAAAGTCCCGAGCATGGTAATTTTGGGGTGGATAGCATCCGGCTGTTTCATTACCAGAGTAGGGAACAGTGCGAGACAGACCATGTCCCCACAGGCATGAGGCTGGCCATCAGGGTGACCCTCGCAGCAGCAGGCTTCGTTACTGAGGGTCCAGTCACAGTCAGGCAGAGACTTATCAGCTTGACCTCACATATATATTTATTCACTTGAAGACACTTCAAGCTTCACTCTTCATAAAGAGTGAACACCACCTCTGCTAGAAGCCAGAACAACTAGAAAAACTAAATTCCAATTGTAAAAGAGGCTCTGCAGAGCCTTTGGCTCCATGTTCACCTTCCGAAGAGCAGCAACTTTCATACTAAATTAATTTCCTGATAAACCCCTGATCAGCAAACAATCATTTCGGATCTGGCTCCTAACAAGGATTTTTACTGACAACAGAAGATGACAAAAAAAGTCTCTAAGCATGATAACAAGCCATCTGTCACTGTACGCTGTTTCAGACAATTAGTTATCATGTAACGTTCACTCTAATTTTTAGTATTTCATTCCTACAGAAATATTCTGACAGTTCTTCTTCCATTTTATTCATGGGCGAACAAGGTTAATATTTTCTGAAGACAAAAACTAACTTCACTGTTTAATTTTCTATATATTCATTGACACATGTCTTTTAGTCTAATACCTAGGGTTTGTGTAATACTTAGAGCCAAAAATCCCTGATTAGTTGGAATGGCTTCAGAATGGGTAATTTGAGAATGAGTTTTGTTTTGTTTTCAAAGTACTTTTTAAAAATTCAAAGGATGGATTTAATTAAAATGCAGAGTCTTTTCCAAAATTCCTCATAGTCCTTATTTCCAACCTGCCCCATGCATATCAATCCTTGGGAAATTAACTCCACTTCCCTAGCAATGTTTGAGGGGAAAATATTTTGCGAGCTAATTAGTAAGGGTAGCACAGATAATAGGTAAATCTATGGGAATTAATTTGAATTTTTATTATATACTGTACAAACCTAAATGCTCAGATTCTCCTATAAGTTTGCTAGCTCTGTCTGTAGCCACACACAAAATAAAGCCATAGTTCTGGAAACTACCAAGGCCTGCACAAACACAGCCTGAGTTTACCTATGTTATATTGCTTATGGACAGGAAGACCGGGCACTATCTTTCGCTTGCATCTTTCGCAGTATTTAGATCAGCAGAAATCATCTTCTATGAAGAATATTGAGCAGTTCTTGAGTAAATTCCTACCTAGGAATCCAAGGATCAGGTATTCTTTGTGCTACATAAAATGCTTAAATAAATGTAAACATTCCTCATATGATCCACTCCACAATTATACCACTACAGATAGGTGGCTGAAATGTAAAGAACAAGGCTTGTGCCATAAGCAAACTGTAGCTTAGACAATATAAAATTACCTTTGCTTTCAGATAAATCACATGCCTTCAGTTGCCCCCAAGTTGTCAGAGACCTCTCTGCAGTTGTAGTAATTTTCCTTAAGAAAACTGATGTATAAAACCACAATCTCACATAAGCAGAACAAGACTGAGGAATGTCCTCAGCACTACTGCCCCAAGTAATGTAAACAAGATACTTTTCTCTCCTGATATAAAGAACAGCACACATACAGTATCACTACAATGGGAAAAATTGCACAAAAATTAATTTAGGTATTACCCTTCCCTAGTTCTCCTCCAAACGTCTCTCAGGCTCATGGATCCTCCACACAGCACACCACCATGGTGGGGAAACCTGGCTCTTCCCACAGAGAGCAACTCCACAGGCTCCACGCTACCTCTTCAAAAAGACGACTGCCTTCCAGCATCTGTACCTCCAAATAGCGGGCATCTGGAACATGAGTAAACCTGTCTGATGCTTCTCCTCAGTGTTTAAAACCAAAAGAAAATAGAACAAGCTCTTTTATGTTATGTCATGAAGACACTTGCTGCTTTGATTTTCAAAGGCTTCTCTTCTTTCACTTCATTTCTAATCTTGTAATGTGGAACTTTCATGTTTTGTGGTCACAAATTTCTTTTAAGGATATTGGCTACAGTTCCCTTTCATCCCCAATGCAGAAGAGTTGTTCACACAGTCTGAAAAATTTATGCTACCTGCAATAATGTGAATCAGAATTTTTTAACATGAACACAGACACAAAAACAATCTTACCTGTATTTATTATACATTTATTTAAGAAAATTCTCTATCTCTTCTGAAAAGTTTTTGGTACACCAAAATGAAAACGTTCTCAGGAGGAAACCAATTGAAGTCAAAATGAATAGTGTTTTCTTGTTCCAGGAAAAATTACATGTACTTTCCGTATTTCAGCAAGTAATGGTGAGGTGAGAGAATACAAATCTAGGAAATCTTATCACTGAAAAACCCCATCATTTATCTGAGCTCAGAAAAAACGTTCTCAGCTCTGTTTTAACTCCTTAAGATGAGACCTGAGATTGTAAAAGAATGATAGATGAAACATGGGGACACTACAAAGGTCCAGAACCCAGGGGATTACAGTAATAGTTCAAGATCATAAAGAGCTTTGCATCCATGTCCCTCCCACCTGAACAGCCTTTCTGAGAAGTGATCTGGAACATCTGCCAGAGGAAGCTCTATATTTCTTGAGAGATGCCAGCGAAGAAAAAGACAACTTCAGGGAATTACGTGCAAGAATTTAGACAGATTTTACCTCATGTGCAAGTTTGGCTGGCTAAACCTGTGGTCTTTCTGAGCAACAAACAAGTGACTTTCCTATCCCAAGCAAAATAAGATACCAAACAATCACTCTTACTGCAGCAGAATGAAGTACAGGGCTTCAGGAATGGGGGTTTTCTTTTCTTTTCTTTTTTTTAAAGAAAAGACAGGCCTTTCACTCCCATGTATTTTTGTGTCTCTCAGTGGTCCATGCTAGCTATTGCACAGTGCATTAAAACAAAAATAGAAAGTATTCCTAATCAAGGACTCAAACATGGGCTTCCCTTTTTTCAAGCCAGTGCTATAACCGTTGGCGCTTTTAAGCCAGCTGCTCTGCTAGGAAGGAATTGTAATATATACAAAATGAAACCAACAGGAGAAACAATCTTGAGAGCCTTCTCAACATCCTTACCATGTTACAGTGATGACTGTGTTCATTTTGTCTTCTCTAAATTGTGCCTAGACAGTTCCAACTAACCAATACAGGAAACAGAGATAACAAATAATATCACAGTTTCAAATGTATGCAGTTCTAATTGACAACAGGGGGCATCAGTAGCGCTGTGCTATCCAAGGCCGCACAGCCCACCACTGCTCAGCACCTCTCTCCAGCATCACGTCCCCAGCCTGGGACAGTATCACCTGCTCCAGCACTGGAGAGACAAGACATGGCCCAGAGGCAGATCATACCCATGCTCTCCACTCTCCGTCACCTCCGACAAAACTCCCAGCCCCAGTGAGGGGACCTGGAGTGAGGTTAGAGGTCCCATAAGCTGGGATGACCAGAGAGAGGATGTGTCTTCAGTGAGCTGATAGTCCCCAGGAACCAGTTACTGCCACCTCACCTAGCCCTGCTGTTTCTCAATAAATCACAGAAACCTTAACGGTGAAGTGAAAGCCACCAAGTTTGCTTAGTTCCAATAGTCAACCAACTATTTTTTTACTTTCTTATTTCAAAAGGATGAAAAGGTAACAAGGAAACTGCACCGTGACACAGTAAAACATTTAGAGCCACAAGAAAAGATTGTCTCACACTATTTGAAGAAGAACACTATGACTTGTGGTGATTGCTTCTTCACAGTACAGAAATGAGTTCTTCCCATTTGTTAGGATTATCTGACAAACCAAACTCAACTTGTGTTAGTTCTCAAACAGGAAAAGGCACAGAGCAGAAACTTATATATTCTATGACCTTACAATCACCTCTACCAACCCTGCCACATCCCAAAGACCGTACTTATTTATTTTTTTTAATTTTTGCAAGAAGTCAAATTCAACTTAAATTAAAGTCTTAGGCCTTTTAGAAAGACATTTAGAGTCTTGATTTAGATGCTTCCAGTACCAGAAAATCTGTAGCACCCCAATGTAACTGCTGCACAAGTTAATGAGTTTCAATTTGCACCTTTTTTCTGTTTTAATTAGGCAACTTCACTTTCAAGTTATCTTTTGGTTTTTTACTTTTTTGTCCAGCTCAGTGAGAAGCCCTTAGGCTGTTGACTATCTTCTCCTTTTTTGTTATAATCATTTGAAAGAGGAGTCTTAGAAAGTGAAAAAGCTGAAGGACAATTCCTACTTTAAGGCGCATTTCTATAGGCTGTATTTCATAAGTAAAGCTGCTCTGTTGCCCTGTTGAGTTTTCCAACACCTTTTTTAAAATGTGACAACTAGAACAAGGCACAAAATAAGGCTTTTCTTCATGGAAAATTCAGCAGAGTAAAGATGAATTAAACAAAGATGTGACCATGAAGGATACCGCATCTTATTGTAATTTCTTCAATGAAGAAGTGAAGGGGTTGTCACTCGAAGTTAATTTTAGAGCACCTTTACTACACATCCGAAGTCATACCAGCTTTGCTGGCTGTTTCCCATGAAAACAAACCCCATTACAAGTCACACAATGCCATCAATGTCAGCCATATCCACAAAACATTTACACCTTAAAAAAAAAAGGCAGCAGCAATATTTGTGTCTCATTTGAATGCAGCAGCATTATCATCACCATCATGGAAGTTTGTAGCAAAAAGAGGCACTGAGCTTGAGAGAGAGGAAGACAAGTCATATTTGCTAGGCAGTACGAAGGCTGAGCCTCATCAGTACCCCCAGCATGCAAACGCACTCAATCACCTAAGAACGAAGAGAGGAAGAACAGCAGCAGCACTTCAATCTACTGCCTCTCAGTGACGATGTGATAAATCAAGAATGTTATAACAAGATGGGGAAATGTGGAGAAAGAGTCCGTAATATCTGAGAAAAAGTTTTAAAACAAGTTTTAGATTAACTGGGTATCATGTATATATAGCAATAAAGCAGGAAAAAAAGGCTATCTCCTGATACTCTATATTAATTCAAACCACTTTGTTTTGCCTATTCTCTGTTAGGTTACTAGCAGAAACGTTAACTACATGCACCACAACATGGGTTAAAATTACTGTTTATTAACATACAATGTACATCACTTTGCCTTTACAGGCCGTTTCAGTAACGGTTTTGGAATTGTTAAAGTTTCATTTGGAGAGAAAAAGTCTCCCATTTTCAAAACAGAAGGTAAAAACAGCAAGGAATGTAAGTAGGCATGAAGAAGCAAACAGAGACCATTTACGAAGCACTTGTAAATCCTCAATCACATATTCTCCTCTTGATCAAATTCATCTCTCCCATTTTATCCTTCCCTTCTCTGCATTTTTTTATGTAGTCATGGTACAGTTTTATAAGAGGAGTTCTCACCTCTTTATGCTGCAAGACAATTCCACACTTACAGGGATTTGGTGGGGGACTGAAGAGAAAAGAGGGAAAAATACTGGGAATGAAAGGCCATCTTCAGGAACCAGAAAGGCTGGAACCATAAACAAAACCACTTTGAGAGCACAGCAGGCTTGGGCTGCAGTCACTGCTGCTCCAAAGCATGAGCTACAGAGAAGAGACATTTCAAGAGCTACTTTCCAATGGGTTGGCCCTTGGTGCGCCATACAGCAACTGGCAGGTGCCCATCTCATTGGGCCACCACAAAGGGGACAAGACTTCAGGAAATAACAGCTCCATGTGAGCTTCTTTACTGAACAAATTTATAACAAAGTTATGTTTAGTGCACATTTTTTGCAATGTGACCAAAATACCTTGCAACTGAAAGAATAAACAGTGGAAAGAAAGATAGCGACTCACAAAATAAAAAGCCATGAGTTGCCATTTTTTGTTAAAATTGACAAAAAGCTAGTTTTGCTGCATTTATGTATAAATTTTCAGCACAACTACATTTATCAGACTTTCATACGCTGTAGATCACTTTTAAAACTCACTGACCTTTAAAAGCCTTCAGGACTTCATTACATCCTCTTTGTGTTGTAATCAAATTTAGCAGCTTATTTGTAACCCTGAATATCTAGCTTAGTTATAAAATCACAGTTCTTGGAGCAATGAAAATAATGTATCACCGAAGTAATGGAAGACTGAAGAAAACCCCATCCATTTCTTAATACTATTTCAATTGGAAAACTCTGAAAGCTGAATGCCACTTGTGTCGTTTTAATTTTCTTGCCTGTGTATTTAAAACAACCAACCAAACACAGAACACCCTCCCCTCCCACACACTGAAAGTAATTATGGATTTTGTTCTCACTGTTTTTTCAGGATGGTGTGTTCTTCATGTTTACACAAGAATTTACAAAGGGCAAATTTGCAACTAATGTAACAGCGAATCAACTGGCAGATTATCTGACAGGACAAAGCAAGATCTTTCTTTGTACCCAACTGAACTAACAGACATACGGTATAAGGCAACTTTGATCTTGTTTTCCACTTCTTAGATCTTGGGTAATTTTCGTATCAGCTTCTGAAGCATCTTTAATGAAAGAAGGAACTCACCACACAACAAAGGAAAACCTGCACAACACAGCTGAGACTTGAGTGAAAAAAAGAGGAAACCCTGTCACAGAACACTAGCTGCTTTTTCCCTTCAAATATTTTCAGTAAAAAAGCTCAAGTTGTATGGCCAAGAATTTAGATAGTTTCTTATCACTGTGCTTTCTAAATAAAAGCTCCTTGAGAGGTGGTTTGTGAATATGAGTGCACACAACAACATGCTGTTGTGGGGAGTCGATGCCCACAAAAGAACTGGGTTTATGCTGTGCCTGCACTTTAATGGAACTCTAGTTCCCCAGCCACCAAACTGCTCGACTCGCACTGTATCTAAGGCGCAGGCAATTTCTCTGCACCATAGGTTTAGTTTAGTAGAGCACTGCAAAGATTCAATAACTAAGCCTAAGCAAATTGAAAAATATACATGTGAGTTCAGAGCCTTCAGAGAACAGATATCATCAATTACTCCATTGTATTAGTGTTTTGTAGACAGGATAATTTTGCAGGATTTTTTAGAGACTAGCATGCATCTTTGTTTTCCCAGATGAAGGGCTACGTCAAGTTAAGGAAACTTTGCTGACCAAATCACAAATAAATCATACAAACCCATGTTCATAAAACACCAACAATTACAAGTTATTCCTGTTTCATCATGATTACAGTCATTAAACCAATATGAGTTACAGTTTAGAACTTAATGAAAATACATGCTTTGCACAGTTGCTGTACCTCTGCAGTATGAATCATATAAGCATGGATAAAGAAACTAAATTCAACAGCCCTCACTAAAGCCTATGGCAAATACCCTTCAGCTTCTAGGTGCCCACAGTGACACACTTACAATGTTTTTTTTTAAAAGGTTGGGGGAACTCAGGACTGGGAACTTCATCTAGACCTTCAGGAAGTTTCACGAGAGTCTGCAAAAACTCTGGGATTATACCATCATTTAGCATTTGTCATAACGAATCATTCAGCTGAGCTGTATATTTGCATTGAAGTTTTCTACCCTAATGAAATACTGCAGCAAGCTTTATATATTTAGGAAGAGACTCAATTTTTTAAAAGTGCAAAATACTCTCCCCCCAAAAAATAAAGACTGCAAATGGTCCTGCGCCTACCTTCCACACGCAAATGAGTAGCTGCGCAGTTTTCTGCCATGTGATTTAAGAATATGTTTTAGTATTTCAGTTTGTGTTCCAATATGAAATTAACTCTCACTTTGTTTCAGAAAGAGCATTTCTGTGTTTTAATACAATCCAAGCACCTGAGTTTTAGAGGTCATTTAGTAGACCCCTGTGGCTATTCAGAAAACACGGGAGGAAGGAGGGCTGGGAGAATTCATCTTCACTGGCTGTAATTACAAAACAAAGGAAGGAAAAAAAACAAACAACCCGATCTTCAGTTCTAAGGGAAGAGTTCTTCCTTGGTATGTAATAGCTTAATTTAACAGACAAAGAAATTCAGTGCAAGGCATATTCTGTTTCCTTTGTATTTTAGTATAAGCTGCTTGAAGGGAAAGATACTTAAGCTCCCTGTTGCATTAATGCTTATGTAGTATAAATAAGAAGACCTCCTTGCATTATCAATCACAGTATTAAATATCTGATACTCAAACCCACAGGGCTCACAATTCAGCATTTTAAATTACAGTTCTGCCTCAAAGACTCACAACAAGCTCTTCCACTCAGCTTTTGATGTCTTTCACAGTTGATGAAGGCTGTGGGTGAAATCTCAAAAAAAAAATAAAAAAAAAAATCCCCTCCTCCATACCTCTAACAACTTGTCAGAGAAAACCTGCTTTCATATTCTTGCCTTGCTACAGTTATGTTTATGCATCTCTAGTTACAAGAGTATCACTCATTCCTCTTTGAAATAATTTTCATTGTTTTTTCAGGAAAACTAGTTCAACTTGGACAGGATGAGCAAAGAGGGAAGGGATCAGCTTACCTTCGCTACCAGAAGTTTCCAGGTGCGACAATTCCCACAGCACTAAAGAATTACATCTCATTTTCCATAATGAATAGTTTTAGTTGAAAAGCTTTTATGTCCTTTCTTTTTACTGTATCTTGCAGAGATATATATCATAGCAATGAAAGCACTGTAAAAATAAAGGACCAGGTGAACCCACAAATATTCCAGAGAGCAATGTATCTACAACGGTACTAAATTCCTGCATGTAAACTCTTCTGCACCCCAGGTTAAATGAAAACTGAAGCAGAACACAGAATTAGCCAAAGAACAACTTAGGTTAAAGACACAGTCCTGCAGAACTAGGAAAAAGTTCACAAATATGGGTAGTGTTTTCCAAGTCTGTAACTAACACCATATTCCTGGACCGTAAGAGGCAACCAGTCTTCCTTTCAATTACTTTTTACCTCCAAATTAATACAGTCCTTTTGATTTCACTCTGAAGGTCCACTGTAGCATAAGCTTTCTCAACCCATATGATTGAAGAATTCCATTTTACTTAACACCATAGGTTTAGATTTTATTATTTTTTTTTCATTAAAATTCCGTATCTTTTGGACAGACACTAGAGAAAACAAAGATGGAGAAAAAGCCTTAGTAATGTTAGCTTTCTCTCTGTATTTTAGTTCACCTAATGCTGTAAACAGCCTGGTCAGATTTCTAAATGACGTGAATAAAAAACTCGGGCAACATTTCAGTTGTGATTATCACAGCTCGCATCTGAATGATCAAGTCAGACCAAACTGGCTACCTGAAGCTTCTTTGCTTTATCAATTCTAACTCCTGTTAAAGCTAAAACTCATTTTCTGCTTTGCCTCTTAATTTCTCTCTCTGCTTTTATCTATTATTTATCCCTGTAAATATATTATTTAGCTCTGTAGTTCTATTATTCATCCTGCAAGCACCTAGTTATATTTTTCACATGAAAGGTGCTATACAAGTGCTAAACCGTATTGCATTCATCCTGCAGTGAATTTCTAACACACACAGGTGAATTAAAGTAATTGTACTGCATATTGATATGGAAGGAATGGTTTGGGTGCTGGCTGGAGAACATAGGGGTATGAGGCTATTGAAATTATTTTCTCTGCTACGATGGCAAAAACCAAAATAGTAAAGATAGCTAGATAGAAAACTGTTAGGAAACAAAGAATGAGAGAAGGAACAGGAAACATTGCAGATGAGTTACAATATTTGATACAACAGGAACACTCCCCTTTAGCAACAGAAAGCTAAGGAACAACAAAAATAAGAGCTTTGCTGAAGACTTAAGTAGTGGAGACAGAAATAGAAACTGTCTTGATCTTCAGTCCTTTCAAATAAAGGGTGACTGCAACTACATCCTGAATAGCTACCTGTGACGGTTTTGGGTTTTTTTTCCTTATATGAACTCCTGGCCTCAACGAATTGATTTAATTACAATATAACGACATAATGCATAGCTGGACAGAAGTGTTTTCTGACTGGGATTCTATCAAAGAAGAAAAATATGCGAACTCCTACAAAACAGATGATTGATGGATGTTCATAATATATCCCTTTTTCTCCTCTTTGTCAAGTTGCACTAAACTGAAAGAGCTGACATTTATTTCGTCGCTAAACATCAGAAGCACTTGCTGCACTATTTTCTAGTTTTGCTTGTTGTCAGCATTTTGACTGGCAGCTTCTTTGCATTTTAATGCTGTCACTGTATAAACAACACATATAGATTGATTTTATATACAGCATCCATCTTCCCTCATTAGAGGCTACAGCTGTTCGCGTATTATGGCATCACTCCCTAACTTGCAAAAATAAAATATTTAATACATGTATTCCTTTGTTTATATCATAACAATTACAGACAAAATGCCTCGATAAATCCCGTTTTTTGCCAATATGCAGTGACAACAAGCAAACACTGGATTTGTATCCTGAAGTCATTCCTCAGAAGACAGCAGCTGGCAAATGTAGAATTCCATACAAGTTTTGCTAAAGACAGTAGAAGTAGGGACAAGAACCATCCTCTCTCCTCCCCTCCGCTTGGCAATGACTACTCCTTCCAGAGCTGCTTCTAGACACCCTTTCACCTCAGCACCTGTGATGTATCTTAAAAGGATGGGGTAGAGGAGATAAGTTCCCTACAGGAATAGAGAACAGCATCCCACAGGACCACAGTGCCCTAGCACGGCACTAAGTACATGCTACTTTCCAAGCCTGTGGTTGAAAAGGGTCTTGCAGGAAAATCCCACATTTTAGGGTAAATCTGCGACAACATAGTACGCTGTATTTTTTCAAAATCCTACAACAACATGTGTTATGGGGCTATCCTGGTCAAACACGCACATGTGGTCACTACAGAGCTTCTGGTGATTCAAGGGTTTATTTGCGGGTCCCAGAAAGCAGTAGACAATCCAGAGAAGAGATAACAGTGCACTTGTGGAATACAGTCGTTTGAGCCGATAGTATTGCACAGTGCCTGCAATTCCAAAATGCTTAATTTTTAAGTATGCTGTTCTCTTCTTACTGCACTTACTATAAGTAGAGATGCAATACTAGAAATTAAACACAATATAACTGTCTAATTTCAGTAACTTGCTTTCAGAAATGGAGGGGATACAGAAATGTGTCTTATGCACAACATTACATCAGGTTCACAGTGTAAACAACGTACTTTAAGTTAAGACATGCAATAACCTACTGTCAGCTTTTGGAATTCAAAGCAAAAAAGGAGAGGAAGAAATAGTGCTATGCTCAACTTGGAAAGACAAGATAATGGAACAATAAAAAAGAAATTATTGTGTCATAACTTTGACCTCAGAGTTGCCCAGCCACTTACAAGCATTGAAGGGAGACACAAAAGTAATGACAATGCGATAAGAGGGGAGCAATACTGCCCACAAAACATTCACGTTTATAAAATGCAGTGGATTTACAACCATAAAAAGTTATTATTACAATACAAAAGCAATGCATAGCCTTATTCAGAAGATCAGATTAGAAAATATATATTCATTTGCTATTGGATACCGAGGAAAAACTCCTCCTGAGCTGACACAGCAGAGAAACACCATCTATTTTCCCCTCCCCACCCCTGGCTTAAGTGGGAACAAAATAAACTATTTGAAAAAGTTCTTCTGGGGCTATAAAACAGACTACGCAGCTTGTGGTAGTCACCGATATGAACTTGAGATGATCCTAAAGAGGTCATGGGTGAAAAGCACCACAGAAGAACTGTAGTGAATAGGGATCCAAAGGATGAGAGGAAGGCCACAGGCTACTTCATGCATTGAAGAGTGATGTTTTCTCAAATCCAAAACAAGTTTTACAGCATTTTCATATCCTGCCATTTGCAGAACTCCAAAAGCTACAGAATTCAGCCTAAGACCTTTATGAGGAGTTGGCTGATAGTCACAACCCACACAAATCCCCACTGAAGGCACAAGCGGGACTGCCTGTGAAGGTACCTCTTTTGCTCTGGCGAGGGCAAGCACCTCCAGCAACCCAGCTCCTAACCTGGCTGCCTTCGGAAATAGCGAAGTTTAGGTGGCATGAATACTGTCTTAAAGGAATGTAGTTAAAACTCCAGCTCCAGAGAAAAACCATGCTGGTTTATGTTTTAAAGGCCTGAACTTTACGCAAAAGTAGGCACAGAAGATTTGGACACAGATGGCTAAGCTGGGGAGAAGAGTGCAGCACATACACTATTTTTTATAAATCAAGAATTAAATATTTTTTTAATACAATCTTTCTTTTTGTTATTACAGGAAGCAGTCCAATTAAAAGGAAACTCAATAGAAATGCCTTGTATTAGAAAGAATTAATACATTTTGGAAAAAAGAATGTCAAACAGTTGATTTTTTTCCTTTGATTTTTTTTCTCTTATAAACTTTTGAGAAGAGTCATCCAAATTCAATTTATTAGCAAATTCTTTGATTCATTCAGCACTATAGGCAATCTTGCCTGGTACATTCAATAATATTTATGCTAAAGGAAAGCTGTATAAATAATGTGACAGTTATGTTTTCTATGTTTACTTGTTAATTTTTATTAGTTTGGTAATAGAAGTACTGCTAATAGTCTGTTTTCCATTTTTGGCTTGTCCCTATTGCTTCATTATGTGATTTTATGGTTTCCATTAATGAATTAAAATAAAATTTAAGCAATATTATAAATGTAGCAAGCAACCATCTGCTTTGCCTTAATTACCAAAAAACTTTAATGTGTCTGTGTGTGCCTCTTTTGAATACCAATATTCTCATTTCCCTGTGAAAGCTAACTACTGTGAAAAAACAGATCAGAAGAGGCAATTCTGTCCAATAATAAAAGGTATGGATCTAGTCCGATTGTCCTTTTTCTTCAGGCTAACAGTTCCAATAAAACAAGAAACTGCACTATATATATGTGGATTAGTGCTTCAATGAAACCATGAAAGCAAGTTTCACATACTGTCATATTCAAATTAATTTCACTATATTTCCTCAAATTACAAGTTTCAGATTGGTGATTATATTTGCAACCCAGTCAAGCTAAGGACAAATCCTTTTCCTCACTGAAGACATCTCCATTTAGATATTTTGCAAACACTATATTTTCTTTCTAGAAAATGTCTATCATTATCGTGATCATTCATGAGTATTTAGCTGCATTGCTATAAACTGATCTTCCCAACCAGTAACCAGGCCAACAAAAATAAGTGAGATAAAAGGATATTTTAATTATGTAACTATTTATTAAGCAAACCAACCAAAGCAGAAATTTTCAGCATACTAACGTCAGATTTAAAAATGCAATTTTCATAAAGGAGAGAAGTGTCTACAAGAGCATTCAAAGTAAACAAGGAGAAAAATCACAGCTACAACACTGTTCATATTTCACACATTCAGAAACTATTTTCAGGCATTTTGAAACTGAGATCATACATATTCAGACATCACTGAACACAGCAGACAAGGCTATTTAAACTATGCGTTTTCGGTCAGCACTCAGTCAATACCTTTAAGACACCACCACAATCTGTATTAACATTCCAAGCCAATTAATAAGCTTTGAACAATGAAAGGCATGAAAATGAAGTAACACATATGAGACAATTGCACAATACAAAATGTTAGAGAAGAAGAAAAGATGGCAATGCAAAAAATAAAAAGAACACGTACAATGTCTGGATTATCTATACTGCCTCAAGTACAGACATTAAAGCCACCACCACAGTGTCCTTACCTAGGTGCCAAAATAGGCATCAGAAGACAACCTAAGCAAAATGTGTACTTTCATCATGCAAAACATCCACAGTAGTTCTAACATACAAAAGCATACACCCATCTGTATACCATATCCTTTAAATATGATTCTTCCCATAATTATCAACTCATCAAAACAGTCTACATAGAATGACCAAAAAAATTTTTAAAAGCCCTGAATTGGAATCATACTGAAAGGGCAACAGAGGGGGAAAAATCCCAGAGAAATGTTGAAGGAAAGAAGGAACTGGTGTGCAGGAGATACAGTAAAATGTTTATGACATATTTATCTTAGCTCGTTTAGGACTAAATTATGAAAGACTTTCAAAGACAAGAAAGGTTGGATTGCAATTTGAAAGGAAGCCAACAAAGTGACAGAATCTCAACTCTTCTGTTCAAATAATACTTTGGTATCATCTTTCCAGATGAATGGAAGTTTGGAACAGTTTACATCAGAAACAGTGACAGAGTCAAAACAAGACAGGAGGATGCAAGAGGATTTTTTGTCTGACTGGATAAATGGACTTGTACTTCAGGGAAGTCAGCAAGATTTAGAAATAGCTGGAATGTGCTACATAATTACCCAAAGTTATTCACGGAATAAAGAATGGGAGAGGCATTGAGGCTCAGCCTCAATTTTAACCATGTGAAGTTCAGCGTAATAGCATTTCATTATGGATGTTCAGTTAAGAAGAAGGTGCAAGGTACCTTCTCAAATGCAAGACAGCTGATGACATAAAGTAGTAGTTTATGCAGATAAAACTTCCTAGGAACAGGATGAAGCAGCAGATGGCCAGATACCAACTTGAAAAACACTGACAGAAAGGGGAAGAGTAGAATTGTATACTTTCACAAGATTAATTCTTTAAATATATATATAATGGGATCCTGCAGGTCATGTCCAACTTTCAATTAAACAGCAAAATGTAACTCAAAAGACAGCAATAACTGCATGGCTTCCATAAAGAAAGAGCATCAAGATCAGCCCCCAAATTGTATGCGTGTCAGACTCCAAAAATCTACAGCTTACTGGGACTTTACCTGACTGAACTGTTTATCCAGTCAATAATTAAAGGTAGCAAAATAGACCTGTTACTATGAGCTTTTTAGAATGCAAGAACTCTGCCCATATTTTTCCATTCCACCTCCCTTTGGTAAGGTCTTTTAACCTTTTACTTAAATATTAATTTTATTAAAGTGGGTTCCCTTTCCCCCCTGCATAGCACCACTAATCTTGAAGGGCAAGAAAGCCTATTTAAATGCATTGAAGTGCATTAGCATGAAAAAATAATGAGTCCTTACAGCATTCTAATCTAGGAAGGTGCACTTAAATTAGTTATAACATCTGCTGTCAAAAAATCTACCCAGACAGGAATCTCTTCAATAAAAATCTGATTTTCACCTTTCTGACAAAATTGCCCTAATGGGCTCTCCTGGCATCGGTGTTATAGGGCCTAAGAAGTCAGGAGCCAAAAGCCTCGGTGTTTTGTTCCTTTGCTTCACACTCCTTTTTCCTCTCTAACTAGCAAAGAATACTCTGTTCTCTCAGGCCTCCACAGGAAAATTGGCTCATTGTGAGGTGAGAAAGCTGGTCCAAAAGAACACGTACTGAGAAGCAGATGTTACCAAGACATGGGGAGGACTCTCAGAGGTGCATCTGCTGCACATCTCTCCAGCCAGATGAGTTTGAGCGGCATTAGTTCAGCATTTTGTACGAACCTATGAAAGGAACCTGCCTTTTTTTAAGTCATCTGGAGTATCAACTCAATTAATAGAGAGAACAAACCAAGACCTTGTTTCCAGATGGAAGGGGTGGGAGAAAAACCTACTATAACTAAAGCAGAACAGGTGAAAGAACAGTCAAGTTGTACGGACACATTTTTTTCCCCAAACAGTCCCCCAGGATTCTCAGCAGTTACCTTGAAGGACCAAAGCTGTGCCGTGAGGCCATCACACTGCTAGTGGTGTGTTGGTTTTTTTCTTTCTTGTGAAGGGTGTGAAAGCCCTGCAGGGACCTATTCCACCAAGAGGTGGACCATATGAAAAACTTCCATCCTAGCTTTGTTCAGCCACGTTTTCAGACTTTGCAGAGCCAACCCTACTGAGTACCACAAGGCTGATTATTAATGTAAATTGAATGGGCTTTAAGTATTGTCCGTCAGGCAGCCAGATGGTTTAGACATGGACAGACTGAAAGCAAATGAGAACACCGGTACAGAATATGGAGGGAAGACAGCAGTTATTTTTGCAGGCGTCTTCCAGAAGCAATTTCTTTCAGTAGACCACTGCTGTGAGGTAAAACTAAGACCTGCCAGTGGATAATGGCAACACAGACCTGGATGACCAGTAGTAGTGGCAAACGACAGACTGCTTTCTGCAAGGAGGGGGACAAGAAAAAGGAAAGAAGTTCTTTGCAGAAAGCAAGAAATGTGAAAATAGGAAAACAAACTAGCTTGGTCTGAGGTCTGCCACAGCACAGCAACAGCAGAAAAGTTTCCTTCAGGGTGCACAAGCATCATTTCACTACGACAAAACTCACCGTTCCAACACAAACACCAACCTATTTGCTCCTGCTCTGTAGCTAATGACTAGTGGTGCTGGCAGATGACCTGCCAGCATTATATTGCCGGATTATATCCCACTGCTGAAAGTTCAATGATGCACAAAGGTTACTGCTGGATTTGCAAGGTTAATTTTCTGAATTGTACTTAGACCACTGATGGATCTCATTTCCTTACTAAAAAGAGAGATTTTTCCAATAATAGTGTGAGTCATAATTTGGGAAGTTGATCAATATTAATTGGGCATGGCCTGGCATACTAATTGAAGTGGAAAAAGGGAAAACAAATAAATGAAAAGGAACAACTGCTCCCAGAACTATTAAAGACTATTAAGAACAAAGCCTGAAAGGTAGATGTTGAGATGAGAGGGAGTTAATGGATTCGTCTAGCTGCAAGAAGAAAAAAAAAAAAACAAAGACAGCTACAGAAATAGAACAAGCACATAGGAGACTCAGCTTCCAGAATTAATAGGCTAATAGCATGACCAGAGCTAGCCAGAGGGTAACATTAAAACCAGTAAGCTAACACTAAAAAGATTAGTTTTTAATTTACTCTCTAGTCTTTTTAATATCCTCTAGAAGCTTAAAAAAAAAGCCCCACACTTTTCTGAATTGTGTTTGCTTTACAGAATTCTGGTACCACAAGATGCAATACAGCCCATTCCCCACTCAGCCACAGTGTACAGTGGGATTTTGCTGCGTGCTAAACCCTCTCTGCCAAGTGTTTATCTTGGGAATCCTCGCGCATACAAGCAGCATCATGTTTAATCAGGATTCCCTTCTGAAGGAGCAGAGGTGGAAGCACAGTAGTGACTATTTGTACAGAGTTGTTGCTGCTACCTGGGTCACCAGATAAGGGGAAAACCTGTCTAAAGAATACAAAACTCCATGTTTTCCTGCAATAAATTCTCCCAAGAATTGCTTATACAGTTATTGTGATATTTGACCTATGGTCTTCAACAGTTTTATTTCAGTACGAGTGGAAACTCAACTATTAAAGTTTGGCTTCAAGTGGGAAAGCACCTTAAAACCATGTCCTACATAAACAGTATGTCTCTCTGGAAAGATACATATGCAACAGAATCATTAGTGTTGACTTCAAACCTACAGGTGAAGGTCAACAGATTTCATATGGTGAATATTTACTCCGCTCACACTGAGGCTGAGCATACTCATACTCTGTTGAAACATAATGAATGCTTATGTTCTAAGTCATCTCTGCCCTTCCCTTAGGAAAAGGGAAGTCACTCCATCATGACCCACCTTGATTGCTTTTTCTGTGAAAAGATCCAGCCCTTCCACCACTTAATATACCTTCCTGTTTATTTAAATTTCGATCTGTCACAGAAATAAGATGGAAAATGCTTATTAAATGACAGAAGGGGCACACAAGAATAGACTGGAACTGTGCCCCCTGCTCACAAAAAGGCTAGTTGCGCTTGTGAAAAAGTATCTATCCAGTGCTTCTCAGGAATACATTTCAGTTTAGCTTTTTATCATCTGCTGCTTTGCCACTTGCCATTTGTCTCTCTTCTAGGCTTTCCCCATTTTTATCTCACACTGAACGGATGTATACTGCACATTGTTTTCTCAACATGGCCAGTGCATGCTCAGAGATCACTCCAGCAGCTTCAAGAACCACACCAAATGCATTTTACTCAGGAAAGGTCACATCAGAGCATCTCTACTAAAAGGCGTACTTTGACTCACAAGGATTTAGTGTTTCATTTGGCTCCAAGAATTCTTGGATGCCTGCTGTAATTTTTTCAAAAGCCCTAAATTACAAACTCTCTGGGGAACACTGGGCATTTGATCCTGGTTACCACAGTGTCCAGAACAACGACACCTTCATCTCCGCCTGGAAGCCTCTGGTGCTGCTGCTATATAAATAATAATCCTCACTTCCTGGTATGCTTTCCAGCACGATTAAAAGGCTGAGCAATGACCCTTCTGGAAGTCAGTGCTGGCTTTGAACCAGCAGACAATCTAAAGTCAATTCAATGTTTCTTGTTACCACATCATAGGGCAAAGGCACTTTTTCTGCATCACAATTTGTTTCCAAAAACCACAGGAAGTTTTGTATCAGGTACTGATTTTTTCCCCTCTTAAAAAAAAAATATTTAGAATCTGTAGTTTTAGCATACAATAAAATATAAGTAAGGTTGTGTTAGTTTCTAAGCCTACAGCAGCAGCACCTTCAGACACAGCAGTGCCTGCCACCACCCTCAGCACCCCAAACAAGATGAGCTCCCTTTAGGCAGAGGCTGTTCCTGTAGGGACATAGCAAATAAGGCAGACTGGATCATCAAATTACATGAAAAAACAAACAGTCCTAGAAAGGACATAAACTAAGGAAACTTGGGGACATGCACTGCTAAATCTCTCAAGAGCCATTATACCAGATGGCCATTTACTCAGATTCTACAAAGAAATCCTTCTAAGACATTCAAAGCAGCTTCTACAAATTCTTACAACAGCAATTGAGAGGTAACTTGTGCAGTGAACACAAAGTACCTTACCCATGCAATGTACCTTCCTAAATTAAACTTTGTTCTGCGCGCTCTGCTTACTCCATATATCTGTTGTGTAGCAAGCTACAGCATGACATATGCAAGTACATTAATTACCAAGTCAGGGAATAAGTTTGGCCATATATTGTAAGTCCTGCATACAATTTATACTTCATAACTAATTTCTCTATTTCTCCTTTGCCTTCTGGAACACAACTTCTAACTGTACTCTCCTTGGACCTCATTAATTAGGTACCTTAACCTTGCAAAAAGACTTTGATGGGAGTCCAACATACTAAAATCAGTTGTTACAAAACCAGAAATATAATTCAGTAGGTGGTAATAAACCATTGTTCTGCAACCCTGGAGGCACAGGCGCTTGCAGCATAATGTCAGCCAGTCTGCTCACACACATAAAAGGTGATTGGAAAGAAAGTGAAATCTAGACTCAAATCACCTGCAGTTCCCAGAGATCTCACAGCTCTTTTCCACGGAGCTAAGACACCTGCTCCAATTCTCTGCGTGCTTTCCATTCTAATAAATATCCCTAAAAAAGCAAAGCTGTGGCTGAATGAAATACAACAAATCTGTTCCTTGAAGGATGCTGACACGCTGAAGCATGAAATCAGTTTGCCACCATTCAGGAACATGTATGAAGAAAAAAACCCATGCTTATTCCAAACTAGCCACTACCCAGTACCAGACCCAAATTCAAGTGATAGCTGCAAATCATGTGCATGAATTTCAGTCTCCCATTTCCTATGCACACGTGATGATACATTTTTTAACAAAAACTTTCCTGACCAGTTCTACCCAGCAGACTACTAAGGACAGGATACAAATCTCTGTGCATGCAAACTCTTTGCTTTCCATTTGGAAGACAGTATTCCCTGGATACATGTTGAGAAGGAATGACTGTTGCACAGACACATCTTCTATAGAAAGGGAAAAAAAATAAAGTAGAAGTAGAACTGTTAGGTATCACTGGAGGGGATGGATTAGCAGGGCAAAGAATAAGGTTTCAAATATATAGTCTCCCTGGAGCTTTAACTTCAAATTGAAGCCAGACACAAACTAATCTTTCATCTTAAAAGTGGAGAAACTGCATCTCCTGCCATTTGCCAATGTGGAATTTCCACCACAACCATAAACAGTGAAGCCTGTTCCATTCCCCATGGACATTAAAGAGCTCTAGTCTAGTTTCTATGAGATACACGTGCTCAGCTCATTTACTGCCTCTGTTGAAAAGTCTTACTGGCACAGAAAATACAAGGATTTTGTGCACAAGTAAAGTTGTATTTTCCCCATCCTATAAGATCACTGTATGTCAGACCGTCAGGGCTGTGCGGGGAAGCCTGCTTTGTTACTATCCATGGCGCTCAACAAGAAAAGCCATTTCTCATTAGTAATACGCACCTGCTGCCCTCTAGAATTACCATGGGATTTACTTAAAATAGAGCCAAGAACATTAAATTCTGCTGTGCTCCAGCTTCATTATTCAGTACACTACTAAACATTCTGCACCAGCCAAAGTTTCTTGATTGATTTAAGATATAGCCACAACTAGTAATCAAGTTATGAGGGTGTAAAACATGGATGATGACAGCAACACCTGCACTCAGAGGAAAAATATTTATAACCTCAAGGCCAAACTAAGGTGGAAAGTGCTGTTTTAAGTTCATCCACATGAACATCCAACCAGCCTTGAGGCATGGAGTTGCTTAATTCTCAATACTTATCTCAAAAGCCTATACTCCCCAACAACGTGAAAGAATTCTTAATTTCCCATCAGTTACCTTTTATTACATGCAAATATTATGTTAATCTTTTTAAAAATTATCTGGAATTCACTTCTATCAGTAAGTAGACCTAAGAGCTCTTAAATCAAGACGAAATAAGTACTGTCGTCAGAGAACAACCAAAATCAAAGTTCTACAGTAGAAAAATACACTTACTTTATTCATGTCTCTTCTAAAAACAAACAAACAAAAAATACAGTTCTCAAGTGGTGCATGTTTAAAAGGAAAAATACCTGTGCACAGACAAAACCAAACGTTTTGAGTCAGATCCCTCATTTTTTTATCTGCAGTCTTTCCCCCACTCCCAAAAGTATAAAACTCTTATGATTAGCCTTTGCTAGTAATGATAGACAAGAGCAGAAAATAAAAGCAATGTTTGATTTTCCCTAAAAGCCAACCAGATGCTTTGGAATAATCATAGAACGACCACGATTTCATTGTACTACAGGGAAGCTGAATTTCAGACTTAGAGTGGTAAAATTAAAACATCAACTCTGGATTATCAAATAAGAAAGTTTGATTTGAAACACCCTTCTTTAAAGAAACATTCATCTGCATTTCATAATATCTTATGAAAGTATAAATATATTGTAAGAATAGTCATACATCCCAAATCTAAGTATTTTGTTGCATGAAACAAATGCTAAAATTCAGACAGCAGCTCTTCCTTACTCCCTGCCAATAAATGAACAGAAGCAGCTGAGGTACAATTGAAAACTTATTATATACATTACGAACCTTATCATCTAGAAGGAAACCTAAATCCTGATGTGTTGAAGAAGAAATTTATTTCAGAAGGAGAGAGATTTTTTTCAGCTTATACTTTTCTAACCTTTTGCATTACTGAGTTACAGCCATTGTTGCTATATACATTTCCAAATCATACCCAATGGCAAAAGACAACTTAAGCTTTACAAAAATCCTCAGTAAATATCAGGCTTGTAACCAATAGCACACAAAGACTGTCATCATCTCTCCTGTGACACTTAATTCTCCTTAGTTCCAATCACAGAGAACAAAGATGAAATGGAATTCCATACTCTCCATTCACAAGACTCAAGGAGCATTTCAAGGGAACTTCTGGGAAGTGAAAGAGAAAGAGAAGGAATAAGCATATTTAATCATTATGAAAAAAGTAGCGAGATAAAGGAAGGAGGATGGTAGCAGGAAGTTTCCATCTCCAATGTCAGCCTGTGAGGAAGAGAACAATGCAAGGAGCCCAACTTTCATCCTTCCTCCTAAGTTGGTAGGAAGCAGGAACGAACAAACTCACCATACCAGCTTGAAGATGCAGTGTGTCATTTAGGGTACAGAGGAGGAACGCAGACTGGAGCTTCCTCAAAGTCTCATTAGCCCTCAAATCCTTGCAGAAAGGTCTGAGTAGACTGGTACCTCAAAAAGAGATGCTGCTTCTCCAGGGAATCTGTCAGAAAAACACAGGCAGCTTATTTATACGCCAGTTTAAGAAGGTGGAGGGGAAAAGAAGTCCTAACACGCAAGCACTAGCATCAACCTAAGAACAACCCTCCTGGTGTCGTGACACTGGTCTGTTAGGCATCCATGGGCAAGTGAAAACAGTAGCAAACTAAAAATATTCAAAAACAAAGTGCTATTCTCAGTTGGCCAGAGAACTGTACAAGTAGGCAGCATATACTAGTGGCAGCATGCCCAAACAGTGAGGGACAAGGTTATGGCCTCAGTCCCTGAGTGCTTGCCAACATCTGGCAGCAGATGCTAAGGGAACACATGCTTCCCATTACACCAGCAGTTAGAGGATACATTTGATAGCATCCTGCTCCCAGATCTATCAAGCATTAGCACAAAGCACTTATGATCAAGACCGTCAAGGCAGAGGGGGCAAAGCATCTTTTCAGAAGGCCTCTCTTTATCCGCTGCACTTAAATGCATTCAAATTGATTACAGACTACAGTAGCATTTGCAACATCATTTCTCCTTTTTTTCTATACATCTTACTATGTTGATTTCATTTCCCTATACGTGTAAGAATCTGAATCAAATAACACGCAGAACATTAACTTCAGAATACCAAATACAGCACATGGCTGTTCCTCTGACGTTCTTTTGTGACTGAATTTACAGAGAAATTATGATGATTTGGTGGAATCAATTCTAGGATTTCAACATAAAGAAACAAGCTCGTAACAGCTGAGCAAAGGACTCCTTTTCTTAGCTACCTCTATTGCTAACTTCAGCTGCCAGCATTCCCATGCATACTGATGGAAGGTGCACTACTGTTTGGCACACATCACCATCACCCTCTGCATCTGATCAAAAAGAATAAAGACAACTGGATTTACAGAGGCATAAAGATGCAGATGCCTAAGCACCTAACCCCCATAGACACACAGGCTACAAATAAATATCCAAGACAACAGGAAATATTACAACTACACAGAGGAGACGAGCTGAAGTTAACAAGCACTTGAATTCTCCTGAGACAGGCAGTGATCAAAGCCTTGACTTAGTTCTACACCCTACGGTTTAGACGTAGCTCCATAGTTGACTGAAAAGAATAAAGTAACTGTAAAGATGTATTTTATATCATTTTAATTTACAAGAACACTCAATACTTGAAAAGAGTACATTTCATTAACAGTTTTCAGGCATCTGACAAAAAGATACTAGTGTATTGAGCACCGATGTCCTTTTTCTTTTCATTTTCATTTTCTTAATCAAAGGAAAAGGTGGCAGAATAAGTACTGTTATCGAACAGTGTCTGTTCACGGAAAGCACATTAACAGACAAATGAACAGTATGAGACTGGTACTGCACAAAAGAGCCTTTGCTAAAATTAGAGCTGCAGAACAGCAACGTGGACTTGTTGATGAGTGGTCAAGAGAGGGAAGAGAAATGACAGATAATCTGCTCCAGACCCTATTCCAGGATGTACCTGCACCAAGACGACTTGGTTTGGCTAATATTTTAAAAACTGACTGAGGATAAAGGCTGTATACTCTGCCTGGCAATCCCTGAGAGTAGTTCACTATCTCTAGCTTGCATAGTTGTTCTGAACACTTACCTGTACTTCCTGTGCTAAAATTTACACCTGCAGCTTCACATCCAGTGAGCGAACATGAATAGCAGAGTATTTCTTTCCTATCTGCAGCAGTACCATGTGTTGGAAGACTGCTACAGCCCTTTAGTCAGTCACCACCACTGGTTTGAGAAAATGATGTGCCACGGCTCCAGACTCATTGCCAGCTTTCACAGTATTCTGAAAAAACACCAAGTTACTCTTGCTCGGTTTCTACACCAGGCTTCTGCTGTGGGCCACCATTAAATCGAGTTCACTGGACCAAGATGAGACCCATTACAGTGTCCCTACACTACACGTTCTCTTCTCTAGACTGGATAACTCAGTTCCTTCTGTGAGGCAATGCTGCTCACTTTTCCTGCACTTTCCACAGTCCTGCTGCTCTCTTCTGGAAAAAAATCATCTGATTCATGTTCTTTTTAAGGTATGTCTGTGACTAGATACAGTAGTTATTAGTCTTCCTAGTGCTAAGGAAACCAAAAAGGATCATTTCTGTACTTCTAACAGGAAATATTCCCCTCACGTTATAGCCTAGTACAACGGTTATCTCTTTTGTTAACAAAGTCACATTATTGACCAATGTTTACCTTGCTGCTTTTCTGCAGAACTCTCTCAGAGTGTTCCCCATCTTGTTTTTCTGCGGGTTATTCTTCCTGCTTTAGCCTGGAACATTGCACGCATCTCTTATGACTTCTAAATGCTTTTTCGACTTTGGCAATAAAATTTTGGATTCCTGTGGGGGAAGGGTGACAAAGCCTGTAATACTTAAAAAATCTGACGATGTTTTTAGGAGCAGAGTAGGGAGGCCAAACACCTCCATTCTCCCTGGTTGCGCTACGTCTTTCCTGAGACAAGAGTAACACAACCTCCCTAATTTACCACTGCCTTCTTTGGACCCCATTGCATTTCAGGAAATGTAATCCTTCTAGGATTTCAGCTCACAGGAGACCGAATGAGAGGAAGGGTGCATTTCCTACATGGTAAAGATTTACAGAACTACATTTCAATGTCTGAGGTTTTTTAAGCCAATTCACATACTTCAACACATCCAAACACGTCGTGTCCATTCAATAAAGTAAAATATTCTACATCAGTTTTTCAGACTGGGCAAAAATATTTTCAGTCAAATGAAATGTGTGGCAACATTTTCCCATGAGAAAGTTTCTGCTTTACAGCTACTTTATTTTCTGTTAAAAGTTGTTCCTACCAGGCACTAAGCAGGAATCCATGCCAGGGAAACATGATGGGAGGAGAATGTAAATGTGGGGGAGGTAGGAAAGTACTGAAGAACAGAAGTGAAACTTTGACCAGACATTTGAAATAAAGGAAGCCTGAATGCACAAACTCCCAGTGGATAATGATTTTCCCCCCTACTTTTTGGCAACTGCCAGTCACCTATGCACAGTCACTGGTTTAGCGGGTGCTATTTTGGTTTTCAATAGTGTTACTTCAAAAGCCAGAATATCACATAATAGCAAAACAACTGTTCCTTCAATGTAGCCTATTTTCCTCAAGACATCAATTTTGCATTAGTAACACCAAATTTCTTTACTCCTTTACTGCAGGTACACTATAACCATCATTTTCAACATTCTACAGTTTTTGTCAGGTAATAGCCCATACTTCCCTTATATTAAATTACCTGGACAAGAAAGAGAATTAGGAGTGCTCTATACAGCAGTGAGTGGAAGGACTAGCCCCAGGAAACTACTGGAAGAGCATCCAACCCTCAGAGCTTGCTGAAGCTTGAACCGCATCGGAAGATTCAAGCTGAAAGTAAAGCATATTTAAATCTCTTTAGCTGCCTCCCCAACTATTCACTGACTATCTGGCCTCAGATCTCATCTGTTTACCTAGCTTAAAAAAGTACACTGAAGCAAAGCTCCTCCAAGTACATATTGATCCCTTGCTTTCACGTGTCTCTGTTCTGAAAGCTGTACTTTCCTGGCTGTGATCTACCAGCTATTTTCAGAACTGTTATCATCTATATCACCAAGATAAGAAAGTTTCTAAAAGAACACTGTTATTGTGCTATTGAACACAACAGTTAATAACTATTTGCTGTCAGGCTTTTTGAAGTCACTTACTTTATCAGAGACGCTTTGCATTCCATACCTTCCTGCATGCTAATTTGGAACATAAATTCTTTTCAGCTGCACCTCATTACTACACAAAATTAGCAGATCACTCCTCTATTACAGTTACTCAAGTTCATCCTCCCCTTCTATTATCTTCAGTGACAAACTAACAGAGAAATTAAATTTTGCTGGCTTTTATTGTGCCAACAGTACAATAAGTACACGACGAATGGGTCTTCCAAAGGGTTCTGAGGGACTGCAAGAGCCACAACACCCTCAAGTTTTACAGAGCTGTTGCCTGTTTCTTTTTGACTCCTTGAAAACTCATCAAAGCCCCTGTTTTAACAAATGCTCAATCACTTTACTTAGAGTAGTAATTCTCCAATAGATTTTGATTAACAACAGTCTGAATTATGCTTATGCCATATGTGCTTTAAATACTAGGAAAGTTACCTAAAATTATAATCATAAAATTATAAAATCATATGAGGCTGGCCGCAAGCCGGGCAGGCAGCGCAGCTGTGCCTCAGCCCTCTCACCTGAGGGAACGGCGCTTTCCCGCCGGTCCCGCCCGGGAGTTGCACCCTTCGGGCCACCTCTGGCCGGGGCGAGGGGGCCGCTGCCTCTTGGGCACCAGCGATTCACCTTCCTCCTCCTCCTCCCTGTGCACCGGTTCGCCAGGAGAAGGCGGCATTTCCAGGCTTCCCAGGAAGCAAAGCATTGTAACCGAGCACTGGCGTACATGGGGATTGCTCGCCTCCGTAAAAATTGTATATTAATAATTTAGAAGAGGAGAGATGATAAGAATTTGACAGCTCCCTCTCTAAATTACAACTCCGTGCGCAGTTAAAGTTGTGTCTTGAATGTCTGCCCTGTATTAAAAATAATAGGATCTTAAAAAATTTATCAAAATATCAGAGGAAATCGGGCAAGTCAAATTGATTTCTTTAGCTCGCGAAACACGGGCTGCAATGCCACGCTGCATCTTCCAGGCATGGGGGTGGTGAGGATCTCATGTGGTACCGCTCCGTCTTTGCATCGTTGCTCGATGTCGCTCTGCTTTTGCATTTGTTACGGTTGTGTGGCTATTTTTAAAGTCGCCTAATGCTGCTCTTCACAAACTAAAGCGTCCCAGACTGAGGAGAGAACCTCGTCGCCTAAAAGGAGGAATATCACCGAAACCTATACTATCCACACGCAATTGCTAACAAGCTTTTTTTTTTAAACAAAATTGCATAATCTTCTGTTACCATTTGACAGTCGGGTACAACCAGCAAGTGAATGACGAAGATACTTTCTAGAGAGATAACCGATTCCTCCATAACACATCCAATAGGCAATTTTATCTGGATTCTGGAAAGGCTGGAACCTCTCTAACTCCACTTCAGACTGGATTTTTTTTTAATTAGGAAATTTTAGACATCCCAGCATGATAATCCACCTGACCGTCATTCTCTCATTTTTGCTCAAAACAGACATTCTTCCTCATTTCTGATGCTAATGTTTAACAACTTTTTATTGTTGCTACTCACTTCCATCAAAGCAACTCACGCTTAAACAGCGGGAAGAAATCACAGCATTGCTTGTTCGTTAGCGATTATCATTTGGCACCTTTCCAAAGCACGGGAATAGGAAGAAGGATTTCTTATGTGCCAAAGGAACACAGCCTTACCATTTAATTGCATTTAAGCTGACACTAGCAGACAGTAAGATTTTTTCATGATGCTAATGATGTATTGACTCCTCCTTCCTGGCAACTGCCCATGTCACCCAAAAACTAAACACACGTGGTTGCCATAAATCCAGAGTCCTGGATGGGGACTCCTTACGGGTCTTTCACCAGTAGGCTCAGTAACAGAAAAACACTATGGTTTTTTTCTTTCTTTTCCGTATTGGACAAGACTGAACCTTGTTCTCATTTGAAGACAGGTTTCTTTCACTTACTTAATTTTAAATCTGGAAACAGATGGGCTGATTTGCAATCTACCTACCTTCAACTGGAAAAATTCCTATCATCTTAAAGCTAAGAGAAACAAGGTCAAGTGCAAATAAAACCAAACCAGTATGATCATTTACAAATATATATGACACCATCATAGCATTGAAGGTACCGTCAATAGTACAACACCCACATCAGTGTCACATTGACTATTATCCACAAGACATACCCTCATCTGGATGGTGAAGAGCCAAAGCTCCACGAAGTCAGCATGAATCTTACTGATGCATTACAGTACATTTTAAAAATCTGTTCACTTTATGCATGCAGCCAGTTAAAAACCCAAAAAGACAGCTTTCTTATTCTGGGATTCGGTCACCTTAGTTTGCTTTCACATACGTGTTTGTACGCCCCAATTGAAAGAACCACTGCTGCATAAGTACCTGAGACACAAAACCACAGCTAGAGAAACAATTGCAAACCACGGTGTTTCTGTTTCTCCCCACTTACAAACTACATGAGCAGTTCTTCATAAAGAAACCCCACTTTCTTGATTCTTTTAAAGCTCTCATATGTGTACAGCAGTTTTCTTCCCGATTATCCTCACTTATGTGTACAAGGCTTATAAATGGAAAGAAAGCCATAAAGCAAAAGCATTCCCTTTACTCCTGCCTGAAGAGGATCAGCAGGCTTGTACATTCAACAGCATCCTATAATTAGGGCTGACTTGTCTTTGTTTACTTTTAGTTACAACAAAACACAGGCATCCCTTGCGCCCCACACAGTCTCAGCTTTTATGTGTCTTCACTGGCTTCTTCAGAGACAGGAGGAGAAAAAAATAATTCTTTTCACTTAGTTTGCATTCCCTGCACTTTATCAGTACGTCACTTGTTCTGCATTAACAGTTTCAAGCATTCATAGGTGAGAAACCACATCATCCTAAGACTCAAATGAGAGAGCAGTTAGAGTCTCTGAATTCATGCTATCCAGTTTTTGAATCTATAAAGTTTACATTTTCATGAATTTTCTTTTCAGCACATGTAAGGGCTTAAAACTAAAAAGCAAAACTTTCAAAATGACACATTATCAGCACAGAAAAATAGAGCTCTTTAGGTTATCAGAAGTTCCCAAGAACAGGTGTGTACAATATTTTGGGACTCACCAACACTTCACTGCACAGCTGAATACTTGCAAATAGGTGGGAAAAGGAAGAAAGTATTCCCAGATGAGAGGAGCGAAGATGATGAGAGGAAAGAACCAGCGCCTTCAGACAAGGGCAAAAAAAGAATACTTTTTCACTGTCATCTAATTAGGTCTCGGGGGAAATCGGTAATAAATTTAACACAACAGTGCAAGTTGGAGGCATGCAAAAAGTGATTTGGTAGGATGATGGCAAATCAGAGTATTTGTGCTTCCCAACTGGCGACGTACTCACTTACTTAAAAAGCCATGTATTCAAGTAGAGCTTTTTTTTTTTAATATTGTGTGATGATTTCACACTGGGAAACAGCTGTGCATTTGCAGATTGATGGCCATAGAGACTTTCTGTGTTCTGAACAGCAAAGCCTATTCCATTTCAGTCAATCACTAGATCCTGTATCTGCAGTATACCTCTACTTCAAATGTACAATATTCTCCTTGGAGTCTATTCAAAATGTTTTCACAGCTCTGTTGAATATAGCAATCCGTTAACTATGACTAAAGCCCGTTCATCAATATTTTTGGCATGTCAGGACAACATCATGCTCTTTCTGTGGTATATCTATAGAGAGCTATTTTTCTTCCATATACTCCTCAATTGCAAAATAGATAATCTCAAATTATGCCTGGAGATGTTTAGGATGGATATTAGGAAAAATCTCTGTACCAAAAGGGTTTTCAAGCATTGGAACAGGCTGCCCAGGGAAGTGGCGGAGTCGCCATCCCTGGAGGTATTTAAAAGACAGGTAGACGTGGTGCTGGTTTAGTGGTGAACTTGGCAGTGTTAACAGTTGGACTCGATGATCTTTAAGATCTTTACTGATGATCTTTAAGGTCTTTTCCAATCTAAATGATTCTATGGTTCTCTAATTATGCCTTCACTATCACCACCCTAAGGGTCAGCACACAAAAATGACCCATTTTAGGGGTTTAGGAGATTTCAAGAGGTTATGAGGACCTTACTCCTCATAACTGGGAGTTTTGCTGGGGAAGGAATCAGGTGATCAGAGGGAAGCCCTAGCATGCAAGATACTGACTTTTCTGTGCTAAACTGCACTTTCTGAAACTAAAAAAAACATTCCTCTACATTGTATGAGAGGTAGTCCCCAAATGATTTGACAGTACAATGCCTCAGTGCATTATGTTACATTTATGTAAATACAAGGTAACAGGCTGCGCAATCACACTCACCCAGGCTTTCCTTGAATATAGAAGAAACATTATAAATTTATTTACAGTGTAGACAGACTTGGGTGAAATATTCACACTGGTGAAAAGGGCAAGATTCAAGAAGCCAGAAGCAGTCAAGAGGAAACAGGGATGGCAAAAGGGAAATTAGGGCATGAAAGCAACAGACGGGGGGGGAAAGACCAAAATAGCGCAGGGTATATAAGGTATGATCTCAAGCAGGCAGTGGTAGCAGGAGATAGAGGCCAAGAGGGCTCTAAAGAAGAGAAGGCTGAAAGCAAGGTGAGAAGGAGAGGCACTTTGACAGTGGAGACTCCATGTAAAGATCCAGGGAGGAAAGGAGCTATAAGCTGTCTTCAGCGTCTGTGGAAAAACTAACGGACCTCAGGGAAAATGGAAAGACAGGGCCAGGAGACATCACTTATGTCCCAGTTTATTCAGGTGCAAAAGATAAGGATAGTTTAAGGGATTTTATTGTTTGAACTTCTCAAAAAGGTCCCGCAATGTCAACATATTCCCTTCTCACTATGAACTTGACATGATCCCTTGCGATGCCTGTGAAGACTTTGTTACCTAGTCAGTGTTTTATAGTGAAATAAATGCTCGTTTTTGCAGCTTTACATGCCAAAAGGCAACTTCAGCCTCAATCCCCAGAAGGGCAGTGGTACTACAAAAGGTCACCATTTTATGCCGTGTGATTTGAAGGACAAGCACCATCCAATAGACAGATTTAAGCAAAGGTTTGGCACCAAGTCTCACATGACAGAAATTCTGCTTTATAACATGAAGATGTTGTGCGGTGCTGCGACTGCAGCACAGGGTTTTCCGCTGAGAAATTAAGTATCTGTAATAAAGTATTTCTGTAGGAAGCCTGCCTGGGAAATCGTGTGTATATTTAATTCAGTGGAGAAAGTGTTTAGAAGTACTTCAGCCTTGCAAAAAATATTGCCCCTCGGTGTAAGTAAGGTCAGCAAGAGCCTGAGTTATCCACCGCATAACAACCCATCAGCCTTTATAATCCTGACAGCAGCTTGGTTTTGTTCTTCTCCTGAGAGCACAGGAGATGCGTTAGGATTTAACATGCAGTCTGTTTTATTAGTTCCTGGAAGGAAGGATGATAGTGCTGTAACTCCCTTTTGTAGAAATGTTTTAAATGCTCAGTGATTCTGAATGGCTTTGTTAGTCACACTATCCCCGCAGGGTAAGAAAGGGCATATTCTTCCCATTTACTTACAGACAGTAGAATAGCATTTGTTTTGGAGCTACTCAAGGTTACAACCTGTGTGTAACCCAATGAAGAACATTTTTGTCAATCAACTTTTTAATGTGTATCTTGCGCACTTTTAACCTCTAACTGTTAAATATTCATATTATAAAAGGTTCTGCATGTCAGGCCTTTAGCAATTTTTCTCCAAGAAGAATGAGCTTATAAAATGTAAAATCCCAAAGCAGAAAAGAAAAAGGTTCTTGTTTCAGCTTCCTGCTACCACTCGTACAAGAAAAATGCTACAGATGATGCAACATGTGCAAGTGCACATTATGAGGAAATCTGCTTATCATATTAGCGATGTATGCACATGTGCATGCATATTTTATGTAGATATTTGTCTGTCTTTCTCCCAGTGGGATTATTCAATATTTAAAAATGCACAGAAAATACATTAGCAAACGGATTTCCATTTCTGATGTAAATAAAAAATTGCAAAAGGAAACATTTTATCTACACTCAAAGTGCCCTTTTTTCCTTTTTTTTTCTTGTGGGGGCGAGAAATTATTGAGATTTTTATTTGTGGTACGTTTTCAGATTTTTACATGGAAGATGTAAAAAAGAAACAGTCCCACATTCCCTCTTAATGGTTATTTCTCAGCAAATTCATTGCCACCAACTTGAGTATTTACTCTCAATTACAGAATACTAAGAATAGTAGGAGGCATAGAAAACTTTGTAATCTCCTTCAGGTGAGCAAAATCGAATTATCCTGAAACAAATAAACAACTTAGTGGTAAATATATATTCACTGACAATACTGCAAATGTCTTTAAGATTCTGTACTTGTCCAACAGCCTTTTCCTCAACACTTTATCAGTACAACTTCTTCAGCATGTTTAGTGGCAGGCAGCCTTGTCCCCTTGACCTACCATTTGCATTCACAGTGCCACATCCTCAGCAGTGCTAGAACAATGCCTCCAGATTCGTTTAGTGCATACATAAACATGAAACACTTCATGCAGGATAACATATTTCCGCAATCTTGTGGCGCGTAGCGCTGAACAAGTCAATCATGCTAAACAGCTTTGGCTTCTTTAAAGTCACTTAGGAGCCACCATAAGGTTGCCAGAAATAGAGCTAAATGGATAACTGAAATGCATTCTGTAATGGGATTAAATAAACTGTGGGCCGACAAACCCTTGCGGGACTAAGGAATTCGGTTATTGCAAGGCCAGCAGATAGTTTGGGGCTGAAAGTAAATGCTAAATTGCAAATCCTGTCTTGGCACCAGGCACATGTGGGCAGGATAAGCAGCGCTGCTGCTGGAGTACCACGGCTGCAGGAGTCAGTACTCAGCAGCAGGGCATCGGGATGGCTGCAAAGGCACATCTTCCTCTTTCCTTCTCTGCTGTCGTGGTTTAGGCCAAATTGGCTACTGGGGACCTAGGGGACCCCAGATAGGACCGACAGATGCTCCCCTCTACCCCTCTTCAGAGAGAGGGGCAGAGGAGGAAAGAAGAGACTTATGAGTTTAGAAAGAACTAAACTACTTTAATAAAATATTAATAATAAAATAAAAAGAAATAAAGAAAAATATATACAAAACCGTATCAAGCTCCCGAGATGACAATCACGA